>PVKE010026073.1:0-22574 GCA_004027555.1 Craseonycteris thonglongyai | reverse complement strand
GCTCGCTTTGAAGCCCCGAGGACCGAGGATCGAATCCCGGCTCCGGCCCAGGCGGACCCACATGCTGAACTGGGGAGTTCCCACAGTTCGGTTCTCTAGCTGTCTCTGTCTCTATCTCTCTTTCTCTCTGTCAAAAGTAAAATAAAAATAAATATGCACTGAAGATAAAATAATTACTCTATAAATATAAAAAGATATAAAAAAAAAAGAAAGAAATAAAAACAAAAGCCTGTCTCCCTTGACACTCCTACTAAATAAATGTAGTGTTAATCCACTTGGACCGAGTACTAAGGAGTCTGCCTAAATCATTGCTTCCCAATCAGGGGCGATTTGGCTTCCGAGGACATTTAACAATGTCTAGAGACATTTTGTGCTATCACTATGAAGGGAGAGAAGGGAGAGAAAGAGGATGTTATAGGAATCTAGAAGGCAGGGTCCAGGGATGCTGCTAAATCTCCTACAGTGCACAGGACAGCTCCTGCCATGAAGAATTACCTGTCCTAACTAGTCAATAGTATTAAGGTTGAGAAACACTGGACCAAATGATCAGAGGCTAAGCATGAGAGGGGAGCTAACCAGCTTCAAGGTATTAGCCAACAAAAAGAGCATCCTTCCTAACACACAGGAAAGAGGTGGAGAATGGGAAAGCAGCAGACTGACTCTTCCCTTCTCTTTCAGAACTGCCCTCCAAACCAGTTCAACCTCAGAAATCCATGGTTAAAGGCAGTCAGAGTCTATTTTGGAAATGATGGAGAAGAACAGTTTTGGATTCCTTCTAAAGCTGACAATGTCACTCTTTTTTCTTCTCTCAGATGCTTTCCTCTCACAGACTGTCATTCCTGATAAGAACAGCCCCAGAAAGCACTGTGAATGGTTGCATTCCCTGGACAATAAGAAGGGTTCCATTAAATACTGTCCTTCTGGCCCAGTGAGAAAGGAGCCAGAAGTCATCTCTAATTGTTCTAGGATAACAGAATCTGGTGAACATACCAAAAATGATGTCCCAAGAATCTTTGTGCAGGCATGAACCCCTTGGAAAACCTAATAAAATGTATGTATGCATTTTTTTCCCTGGAAAAATTCACAAATAGGTAAATAAATTTCAGGAGGTAAACTAATCTAATGAATCCCAATCAAGAAAGAATCTCTTCCTTTGAGTGGAAGGGTATATGGAATCTCCTAATCCTTCTGAAAGCAATGAGGGTCAATCCCAGACAAGCTCACTTGTTTACCCCTTAGAATGTATTTTAGAGTCATTGGCTTGTTGCAGTGCTGCTAATGAAAGTGGTTCTCATCACACAGAAATGGAAGCATCTACCTGCTTCACTTTCAAAGCCTGGATTCAATCATTAGGAACACAAGGTCTGATACTTATGATCCTAGCAAAACCTTTCCATATATATCTTTTTTTCACCTGTAACTTGCCTCTATCTATCTTCCTTTCAGAACCATCCACATATCTTTTCCGCCTGCAAAATGAGGATTACAATCTCTTTTCTATGTAAGACATATACCTGCCAGCTCCAGATCACATATTTAAAAGCCCTTTCCTGTTCTCCTTCCAACAAGCTCACCGAAGCTGCAAAATAGTGCACGAAGCTGTCATGAGGATTCCACTGCACAGCTCCAATGTCCCATTTGCTCTGGCGAGAGATCTTTCGATGACCTTCGAATGGGGCATCTAGATTAACGATGTATAGGAACCGGCGGCTAGGAGAACAACATCAACATTATGACAACATAACAGCATTAGCATTGAGATACAAAAGCACATTTATAATTACATATGGTTTGCAAGCAGTGCTCAAAAAATCCCTAGATATATATGACTAATTATCTATATTGAAAGGCATACAAATGACAAGAATAACTCTAGGTTGCTGTTAGGCATGTAGGAGCCATATTCCTGTGAGACTCTCTCTAGAGATGGTCTTTCCTACCATGTCTATGAAAGTCTGATGTCTTCCCATGATACTCAGCTCCAACCCAGCCCTTTGCCCAGCCTATTCCAATTCCCCAGTTAGGACAGTCACTGCCTTTACATTAGTCCCAATATGCAGTCTGCATTTCCAATGCAGCATTCATCTCTGCAACAGAACTACTAATGCTAAGGCTCTCGTTCCAAACCAACTGAGCATTTGCAGTATATGTCAAGTCTGTAGTATCTCCAACATCACTAGGCACAGTGCTTTGTAGTCAATAACTGTTAAACACATCACTTATAGTTTAGCCAAATATCCTTTGGAAAAGCTCAAATTCCTTTGGAAGTCAACTACCTAGAAAAGGAACTAACCAAAAAAATTAATAATAATGAAAATAACATGTTAAGTACTAAACATGTTCAAGATGCCAATCAATATAAAGGATCTAAAAGCAGGGATATTCTGTGTTCACCTACTTTCCTTTTTTTTAAGTGTAATATCCTTGGTGTGTGAACCAACATCTCAGCATCCATCAGCTCTTAATTCATTGTTAGAGAGCACTCCATATCAATGAGGGTAGGTGGGTTCAATGAAGAAAAAGATTAATTGTCCCTGCTCAGAAAAGGTAAGAAACAGAAAGTTAAAATGACATGGAAAACTAACCGAAACCCTAGGAAGGATGTTTAAAGGAGAAGAACACATAAGTAAAAAATTCAAGAACTTCTGGCGCTTCTAAGAAAGTTGTTGTCAAACAAAGATCTAGAACAGCGGTGTCCAACCTTTTGGCTTCCTTGGGCCACATTGGAAGAACTGTCTTTGGCCACACATAAAACACACTAATACTAACAACAAATGATAAGTTTAAAAAAAAAAAAAAATCAAATAATGTTTTAAGAATTTGTGTTGGGCAGCATTCAAAGCCGCCCTAGGCCACAGGTTGGACATGCCTGATCTAGAACCTCTGGGGATGCTGGGTTAGCTCAGCGGGTTGAGTGCTCACTTTGCAGCCCTGGGATCCAAGGATCAAATCCCGGCCCATGCAGACCCATATGCTAAACTGGGGTGTGCCCCTAGTTCAGTTCTTGCCAGGGCATGGGAGGCCTCTGGCCCAGTTCCTGGCCTGCACAGCCTGACACCCACCTGTGCAATGAAACTATATAGAAAACTGATGATGTACAACTATGGAGACTGCTCTGGGCCCTCCCCCTTCTCTCTGTCTCTCTCAGTCAAAAAAAAAACCACAATAAAAATAAATCTTTAGAACCTCTGACCTCCTCTAATGCAATCACCTGATCCTGTGGCAGGCCACCTGGCATCTTAACCAGGAAAAGGTTAAGAGCTATACATATGGGGTGTGTGTCAACAGGGGAGTTCACAGACTTTTCAGAGCAAATACAGAAAAGAAAGTGAGCACTTCAGGAAAAACACGCCTGACTGAACATACATGTTTACCTTCATTCCCCTCTGAAGACCCACTAAAATAAGATATAAAAGACAGAAACCCACAAAGACAAAGAAAATGAGAAAGGAAATAAAAAGTGTGTGGACAAATGGTAACTGACCTAAACTAAAGAAAGTTAACGCCCAAGTGCCTGAGAGGAGAAGTGAGTAAGAAGCAAGCTGATTCACACTCAGGGACCCAGAATCATGCAGGAGCTGGAGGCTTCAGGCTAAGAGGCAGGAGGATGAGAGAGAGGGCTAGAGAACCAAAAGCAGAACAAAATAAAACCAAACAAGGAGAACTGTTTCAAAGAATGCTAAGGAGAATGGTTTAAGTGCACCTCACAGAGCCAGGTGACTGCCTCTTTACCTCTCCTTCACCCAGGTGGAGAGTGGGTGATGTGCTTTAGAGAAATTACTTCAGAAAAGCCTGGGCTTCAAACAAGAGGCACAGCAGAGAGTATGAGAGGAGCTGTGCTCAGAACAAGACATGAAGTACAACATGAGGTCCTTAGGCCTCTCCCCATACTCAGCACTCACAACATTTAGCTTTTAGTCTTCAGACAGTGACTAGTGACAGGAGTATTCTTCTCAGAAAGAAATGACCAGCCCAATAAAAAGAAAATGAAAACAAAAGACAACAACAAAAAAATCCTAGAGATAATGACATTTGGGGACCCTCCAACAAGAGGGTCTGGTTCTCCCTACAGTGAACCCCACCACTGCCCATGTGAACATAGATTCTAATCACTCTCTAACATTAACAGAGAGTCCAGGAGCATCAGAGGAACTCTGAAAGACAGAGACCAAGATGATCAAAAGACAAATAAAAGGAAACGGGTTCACAGAGAAAAGGAAAAAACCTAGAACTAATATTCTCAGAAAGACAAAAGAAAACAAAATAAAGAACAGACACCAAAAATAGAGCTCTTAGAAATTAAAATAGCTGAAATAAAGAAATCTGATAGAAGGGTTGGAAGTTAAAGATAACTGCCAGAATGCAAAACAAAGACCTAAAGAGAATCCATACAGGATATATACAACATGACTAATAGCAGCTCCAGAAAGAATGAGAAGGAGAAATGGGGGGAGCGTTATCAAAGACATAATGCAGAAGAATTTCTTCAAACTAAAAGACACAGATTTCTGCTCTTTCCATAAGTGGCCTGAGGTGACCTCTGAAAATGGTTTCTCTTCATTTGATTCAGAAAACCCCACAAAATCATGCCAATTGAGCGGTTCAAATCTTTGTTTTCACTTAAAAAATATTTATGAAACTGCCCAGGCCATCATGGGCATATCTGAAAAGCCAGCAAGATTTGCAGGATGTCACTTTACAGAATCAGTGTATGCCATTCCATCGTTACAATGGTAGAGTTGGTAGATGTGCCAAAGCCAAACATTGGGGCTAGACCCAGGGTTGGTGGCCCAAAGAGTGCTGAATTTTTGCTGCACATGCTTAAAAATGCAGAGCGCAATGCTGAACTTAAGGGTTTAGATGTAGACTGGTCATTGAACCTAGCCTGCTGAACAAAGCTCCCAAGATATGGCACAGAACTTACAGAGTTCATGAGTGAATTGACCCCTACATGAGCTCTCCCTGCCACACTGAGATGATCCTCACTGAAAAAGAGCAGATTGTTCCTAAACCAGAAGAAAAAGTTGCACAGAAGAAAAAGATATGCCAAGAGAAATTGAAGAAACAAAAACTTATGGCCTGTAAGTAAATTCAGCATCAGATAAATGCTAATCAACATAAAAAAAAAAAAAGACATAGATTTCTAGATTGAAAGGGCCTTCCAAGGTGCTAAAAATCACTCTGTATCTTAATTTGAATGGTGACTACCTGGTATATATAGCTATAAATTTATTTGAGCTGTTCTTTTAAGTATATACTCTACTACACATATTTTAAAGTTCAATTTAAAAAAAATAAAAGGGATGATATTTTAAAGTTCAATTTTTTAAAAATAAAGAGGATGCTGGGATGGCTCAGAAGTGTTCACCTTGCAGCCCCAGGGTCCAAGGATTGAGTCCTGGTCCTGGCACATGTGAACCCATATGCTGAACTGGGGTGTGCTTCCTATGTGGGAGGCCCCAGTTTGGCCCACAGCTTTCAGGGGCATGCCTCCCATACAGGAGGCCCTGGGCTTGGTTCCTGCCCTATGCAGCTCCTGCCCACCTGTGTGGAACAAAACCATGTCAAAAACTGATGATGTACAGCTATGAAACTGCTCTAGGCCCTCCCCCTTCTCTCTGTTTCTCTCTGTCTCTGTCCCTGTCTCTGTCAAAACAATAAAATAAATCTTAAAATAAATAAATAGTAAAATGGCGAATTTCAAGATCATGTTAAAAAATAATATATATATATATATATATATATATATATATATATATATGAACACACCAAAACAGGACAACCTGCATGATTTCTATTTATGTAACCCTAGTCTCCCAAAATGTTAAAAATGAGCAATATACACTTCAATGAATGCTGAGAAGTCTAACATTTGAGATATAGTCATTCCAGGGCACCTGCGAGTATTTCATGGGTCGTTAATACAGCTACATGATGTCAAGTGTATGTTATGCTTCTATTTGTTTAGATAAAACAAGTAATAATGTAAAAAAGGGGAGGGGGGTGCCTGTAGGTTGCTGCACAATGAATGAAAAAAGACACACAAAAGCAGTTGTGGTAAAAATTTTACACATTAGAGATAAAGATACAGAAGATGCTATAGAAATTATGTAGTTCAATTTCTTCATGATGAAATCACATTCCTTCCTGAAAAAACCAAACTACAGGAAGGCCAACCGAATAAATGTCCAGGGGCTCATAATTAATGTCATTGCCGAACAAGAACCTGGATCCCCTCAAACCTACATAATTATTTGTTAAACCACACCAGATAGCATCTTTATGAAGAGTCTATGCAGTAAAGAGAAAACTGCAATTTCAAGACCAAACTGCCAGTCACTGAAATTTCAAAGGAATTTTATTGCTTACCTGTTAGGGCAGACAAAAATAAGCTGAAAATAATCCCTACAATTACACTAGGGCAACAGAACTAAACCCTCTGACTTTAACCTTTAAATATAAGAGTACTTTCCAATTTCCCAGAAATCTCTTGGTTTGCAATTTGTTCCCAGATGTCATGGTAAGCTCACTTACCCAGAAAGCACCGCATGTTGCCCCAGACAGTCTACAGACATTGCAGTTGCCTGTAAGAGAAAACACAGATTCAGTTCTGCCAGGAAAGCCAGCTGAGGTTGGAGAAGACAGGCAGGTAATCAGTCATGGGGAGGCTGGGGGGGATCTTCCTCTTCCCATAGCTCAGGTAGTCCCTAGCCGATAGGTATCATTAGTTCTCTACAGTGGATAGTTTTATAACTTTTCTAGTTCTCATCCAAATCTCATATTCACCTTCCACAATAGGGCAGTTGCTGTCTATTCCCTCCAACACCAGAACTACCGGTACACACAACCAAGGGCATAAGTTCCTTTTCCCAACTGACTGGCAATGGTAATAATATTTAAACACAACCCCTGATGAATCCACAGTTATATTGTTGTTATTGGGATGCCAGTTTCCCATTTAATCTGAGATTTCTAGCACATTTCATTAGCTTCCACTTCCTAAATCTTCCATTTTCTAGGAAGCACCATTTTTCAGGATCCAATATCTAATTCCCAAGAGACCACACCAAATCAAATGAGTGTGCATTCAGGTGGAACCATGAGGCTGACTTTAATCATGGCAGTTACAGCCCTAAATTCTTTTCTTTGGACAAGTTCAAATCCTGCTACAGTCTCAGGGCATGATCTGAAACAATTTGTGCCACTGTTTAGTTATTAAATGCTCTAATTTATTTCTAGAGACTATCATGAAAGAATCCCTTTTGTACTTGCTGCTACATTCACAAATCACAAATGGTAAACAGAAATTCTCTTCCCCACTCTCACTGGTCTTATTAATGGATTTCTCATACTTGCACACCCTCAAGAAACATGTCATAGGTAATATTGGAGACAAGACACCAGAGTGCTCTCCTGGGAGGCTGAAAAGTGTTTATTATGCATCCTTCATTCCACTTGAGTTGTAAGCAGAGAAAAGCCCAGCTGGAAAGACTGGCAGTGAAATGAGATGTCATTTAGAACTCTTCTGTGCAACTTATAGATTAAAACTATGAAAGTATGCAAGGGTGCTTCCAACCAAGGGTAGTACCAGCTTTCAAGAAGGTGTATGGGGGGAAGCCAGGATGGCTGAGTGGGTTAAGCGCTCACTTTGCAGTGCTGGGGACCGAGGATCGAATCCGGGCCCGTGCGGAACCATGTGCTGAACTGGGAGCTCCCCCAGTTCAGTTCTCTCTCTGTCTCTGTATCTCTCTCTCTCTCTATTTGTTAATAAACAATTAAAAATAAATAAATAAATATTTAAAAAAAAAAGAAGGTGTATGGTACACAGAATCCTAAGGTGTCCCCAAGATTCTGGGCCCTTGGTGTACACAGGCATTCTACCCATTATTAAACACTAATTAAGGTACTACTATAAAGTAGTTCTGTAGATGTAATTAAGGCCCCAAATCAAGTGACCTTATGATAGACATAAAACAACTCAAATGTCTACCAGCAGATGAATGGTTCAAAAAATGTGGTATATAGCTGCAATGGCATATATGCTAAAACATGGATGAACACTGAAAACACATCAGGCTAAGTGAAATAAGCCAGGTACAAAAAAGACAAATACTGCATAATTCCACTTATATGAGGTACCTAGAATAAGTAAATTCATAGAAACAAAAAGTAGAATAGAGGTTGCTAAGGGCTGAGGGGAGTGGGGACTGTGGAGTTACTGTTTGAGTACAGATTTTCTGTTGGTGATGACAAAAAAAGTCTTGGGAGCAAGAGGAAGTGACCATAAAGAGACCTAATTACGGTACATCAGCCCTTTAAATCTAGGCCTAGAAGTCAGACAACAGACATCAGAGATTCGAAGGATGAGGGAGTTAACATGAATAAGATTCTGTTGCTGGCTGGGAAGGATGGATCACATGACAAGGAGCTGAAAGTGACCCCTAAATAATAAGCAGTGAAAAAACAGGAACCTCAGTCCTATAACCCCCAGAAACCAATTTTGCCAACCAGAATGAGCCTGTCACCAGATTCCTCTTTAGTCTCCTGAACCTCCAGAGGAGAACACAGCCAAATGACTACTGGATTTCAGCCTAAGGGCTACCAAAACGAAGAAACCAGCCAAGTAGTACCTGGACTTTTGACCTACAGTACTGTGCTTAGTTTGTGGTACAGTGATAATAAAGGGTGAACTGGTAATAACACACACACACACACACACACACACACACACACACACACACACACACACACACACACACACACAGAGTCATGCCTTTGACTAAGAAATTCCACCTCTAGAATCTATCCAAAATACTGCAAAACTTTTAATCACAGAGTTGCTTATTTCATGTTATCTACAAGTAAATTATGCATATCCATACAATGGAATTTTCTGGAAGCATTAAAAAAATCACACAGAAAAATACAGGACCCAAAACTGCAAATACAGTATATCACTTTATCAGAAGAAGTTATTTTTAAAAAATAAAACAAAAAAACACACCCTAGCTGATGTTTCCCTACACCCTACCACAGAGAAATAAAAAGGAGGCCACCATTATGTTTGTAGGAGCACATGGGGGAGGGTATGCTAGGCTGTACCAAGAGGGAATGGAGAGAAGGAAGTGCTTCAGGCATAGAAGTGCTTCAGAATAAAATTTGGTGCTTTGTGGGGTACAGGAGTCCCCTGCCACAATCACTACCCTCAGTACACTATATGGTGAACAGTTGAGAGATGCTAAATCATGACATCGGTGTGTTGAGAACCATGGGACTCATATGATCCCATAGGAAGAGAAGAAGGGAGTCCCTAAAATGACTGGGAGAGAATTTCCCACCAGCCTGCAGGAAGGGACCTGCTGCAGATTCAAGACAGCTTAGAGAAGTAAAGAAAAGTGGTATTTTATACCCTACTATGAATAAAAATTTAAATCAGCTACTTATGCCTAAAAAAAATACTGATGAAAGTCTATAAAAATGGTTAAAAAATGGCTAAATGGTTGTTGCTGCTATAAGGGTTTTATTCCTCTAAATAAGCCTACATTATTGTATTCTTTATATATTCCCATTGCTATATAATAAAAAATACATTTTTTTCAAAGGCATTCCAAGTCTCTTCTCTTTCCACACCTCTCATCTCCCAAGGCCCAAAATGCTTGCGGCCTAGTCTACAGCAATAAACTCCAAACAGTTCACCTTTCTCTTCCTTTTCCATTCTACTTAAGATAGACATGTCCAACCTGTGGCCCAGGACAGCTTTGAATGCAGCCCAACACAAATTCTTAAAACATTGTAAGTTTTTTATGTAATTTTACTTTCTTCTTTTTTTTTTTTTAGCTCATCAGCTATCATTAGTGTTAGTGTATGTTATGTGTGGCCCAAGACAATTCTCTTCCAATGTGGCCCAGGGAAGCCAAAAGGTTGGACACTGTTGAACACTAACCTTCTGAAAAACAGAGTCCTGATTCTATCCTCCATTTGAAAACCCTTGGTTTTTCACTCTGAACAAAATCTGTGGAAACTTCACAGCCTTCAGACCCTTCCAAATCAGATGCTTTACAGAATTTTTCAGTCTGACCTCTCAGACTACCTGCTCAAGCCACATCCGTTCACAGCACTCACCTTTCCTAAAGAAGGTCAGCAACTCTCCCAGTTCTGGAGAAATGCTTAATTAAACTCTTTCTTTTGCCTGGAAAGTCCTACTCTCCTACTTTGCTGTTGAACTTCGACTCATCTTTTAAGTCCCAAGACATACATCCTCTACAAGGCTCATCCAGAATCTGGTAAGGGGATGCCGCCTTCTCTGAAAGCACTTTCTCCGCCCCTCTGTCATACACAGAGTTGCCTTAACCTACTTTGTGGCAGTTACTGCTGTACACAGTTATCTTCTCCCACTAGCTGGGGAGCCCCTGCAGGGCAGGCTCTATTTCATTTCTCCCAAGCACTATTCTAGGCACTAGGGATACCGAAGTCAACAAAGCAATCTCCGCCCTCAAGGAACTTACATCGTAGTAGGAAAAGAAAGATGAAAATAAATAGTGAGTGAGGGAAAGTGGTGCAAGATGTGATCTGAGTAGGCAGAGACCAGCACACAAAACAGTCCAAAATAAGGATTTCTATTTTATTCTAGGTATAATAGGAAGCCACTGAAGGATTGAACAAATTTTTTTTTAATTCACTTGATATTTATCACAGTTTCAATCATAATCACCAAAAATGGGAAACCTTCTAAATGTCCATAAACAGGTCAATGGATATACAAATTGTGATCTATCCATACATTGGAATAGTACTGCACAACAAAAAAGACTGGACTAACTGGTATGCTCAACAATATGAGTGAATTTCAAAAGCACTAGACTAAGCCAATGCCAACACTCAAAAGGTTCACACTGTACATTCCATTTGTTACAGACACCACATCAGCAAGTTGCCAGGGGATGGGAGTAAGAGAAAAAGACTGGTTACACAGGGGCACAAGGTACTTTTTTTAGACTAATAGAAATATTCTATGTTTTAATTGTGGTGGTGGTTACAGAGCTACACACATTTGTCAAAATACAACAAACTCTATACTTAATAAGGTAAATTTTATTGTACACTAATTATACCTCAATAAATCTGGATTTAAAAAAATCACTGTCATGGATGTATTGGAAGGGGGCAAAAAGCGGCGATGCAAAGAGAAAAGTCGCAACTACTTTGGACAGACTGAGTTTGAGATATCTCACAGATGCTAAAGTGGAGACAATAAGAAGGCAGTTGCTATGAGTCCAAAGTTCCTATCTTCAACACAATTGTCATATCCTGTAGTATTTGTACACTTACTGTGGAGTTAGAGACTTGAGACTTGTTAACTGTACATGCCATCTTATCTCTCTTTGAGAGTGTAAACTACTCAATCTCCACTACACTTTCCAATACCATGGCCACTAGACACGATGGCTATTTAAGTGGCAATTACTGGTAATTAAAATTAAAAAATACACTATATTGGTTGCACTAGCCCCATTTCAGGTGTTCAAACAGCCACATTTCCACCATCACAGAAAATTCTACTCCATGGTGTTGCCCTAAAGATTAGCTCTAACTTTTCTTACAGTATTAACATTCACTGATTCCAGGTACCACTTCAGAGTAGTTGCCAAAAAGCACAGCTTCTTCACTACTAATCGGTGACAGCAACATCTCAAGGTATTGTTTTAAAAAGTAAATGATGCTGGTATAAGCTGTGAAAAGAAAGAGTTCGACCTTTCAGGCTGGAGTTTTTCACTGAAAAACCTAAAAGCTTTAATTTTTTAAAAAGAGGCAGGGTGGAGAAGCCGGGATGGCTCAGTGGGTTAAGCGCTCACTTTGCAGCGCTGGGGACTGAGGATCGAATCCCAGCCCCGGCCAGTGCGGACCCATGTGCTGAACTGGGGAACTCCCCCAGTTCAGTTCTCTCTCTGTCTCTGTATCTCTCTCTCTCTCTGTCAAAAAAAAACAAAAACAAAAACAATAAAAAAGAGGCAGGGTGTTAGTTTAATGTTCTGGCTTTCCTTTTCAGAAAGACAATACTCATATTAAGAATTTCAACTTTTTGTTTCTACATTAATGAAAGTTAATAAAATGGTTCCCTACTCTTGCCTCCACCAACTACCATTAGAATCAACCACAAAACCATGCTAATTCACACTAAAATGTACTGTTCCAACTAAATAGAAATCAGAAAGAAAAACAGAAACTCCTGCAAGGCAGTTAAATTACCCAATTTATTTTGTACTCTTACTTTGACAACTGCTGTTTCAGATTAATTATTTGATACTACTTCATAGCATCCTAATATATGTCAGCACACTCTCTGCAGGTCTCATAAATTACATTTCTGTACATAAGTAGGGGTGAGACTACCTGAGTTTCTATGAGAATTAAAGAGTTTACACATTAGTAGTTTCCAAATCAGCAGGCTCAGAGGTACCATACAAGATTTTGTTCTTAGTCCCCAGTGAAAGCAATTAACAAGAAGGGTAACAGGAATATGGTTCTTTATCCCCAGGAGTCTGGCACCTCCCCTGAGAGAGCAGGCCTCCCAGAGACATGGTGCTGACAGTGTAATAGTGCTTCAGGATCCTTTAATCTGAATGCTGCTGCTCAAAATCTCCATGGGTACCATGTATTAGAGTGCGCCATAGAGCTAACTGGTGGGTGGCTCCTCCACTCATTAGCTTTATGGCAAAAGGTGATGGGATTTTAGAAAGAAACCACAATACCCCCTTGTTGTTAATACCAATTTTCCTTCAGTATAAATCACCTGAGTATCACACAGTGCCTGGCACAGTGTGCATGTGGCAAGAGCTCATTAAGCCTTGTTGAATAAATGAGTGAATGAAAGCCTGGCACACCAAAGGTATTCCATAAATATTTGTTGCATAAAAAGAGAATCAGGGGAAGCCGGCATGCCTCAGTGGGTTAAGTGCTCACTTTGCAGCGCCAGGGACCGAGGATCAAATCCCGGTCTGGGCCCGGGCCCCAGCCCGTGCGGACCCATGTGCTGAACTGGGGAGTGCCCCCAGTTCAGTTCTCTCTCTGTCTCTGGATCTCTATCTCTCGCTTTCTCTCCGTCAAAAAAATTAAAAAAATAATAATAGGGGAAGCCGGGGTGGCTCAGTGGGTTAAGCGCTCACTTTGCAGCACCCGGGACCGGGGATCGAATCCTGGCCCCGGCCTGTGCAGAACCATATGCTGAACTGGGAGCTCCCCCAGTTCAGTTGTCTCTCTGTCTCTGTATATCTCTCTCTCTCTCTCTGTCAAAAATAAATAAAAATATATTAATAATAATAATAATAATAATAAATAAATAAAATAAAAAAGAATCACTAAGACACTGTCCTAGGTGCTGGGGATGGGGGAACATATTTATTGAGAAACAACTGCATGATAGGCTCATACAGTATGAAGCAAAGTAGTGTAATGAGGCCAACAAGAGCCCTGGGGCCAGATGTCTCAGTTCAAATCCCAATGCAGCCACATAATAGGAGGCCTTAGTCTCCAATAGCAGGGTTACTTGGGATCAGCCAAACAAGAATCAGCTTCCCCATTTGGGAAAAAAAGGAGGTGGAGGGGGGTAACATCTACTTATCCTATGTGGTTCTTTCATAAATTAGAAAAAGGAAATGTAGATAAATCACTTAGTACAAGGTCTGGTACATGAAAGTCAGGAAACTAAAAAATGATAAAAATTCCCAGTAAGTGCTAACGTTCATTGAGGCTTACCAATACCTGTCACTGTGCCACATGTTCTAAATTTATGACCTCATAAAATTCTCAGGCTAACCCTATGAGGTAGGTACAATTCACACTTTCTTACAGGTGAGCAAACCAATACTAAGGCACAGAGAGTGATGGTAGGCAAGGACTGAGCTGGATTTGAACCCAGGCAATTCAATATTTTTTACACTATTCTAAATAGCAACAACCACTTAACAGTTTAGGCCAGGGGTGTTCAATCTTCGGCTTCCCTGGGCCACATTGGAAGAATTGTCTTGGGCCACACCTAAGACACACTAACGACAGCTAATGGGGTGGGGGAGGGATGAATCGCGGGACAGGGCATCAGATATACAGAGATGGAAAGAGAACTGACTCTGGGTGGTGAGCACATAATGCAAGACACAGACGATGTAATGTAGACCTGTACACCTGGAACCTATGTAATTTTTACCAACCAATGTCATCCCAATAAATTAAAACAATTAACAAAATAAATAAATCACAAAAAAATATCTCGTGTTTTAAGAAAGTTTACTAATCTGTGTTGGGCTGCATTCAAAGCCGTCCTGGGCCATGGGTTGGTCAAGCTTGATATTAGGCGCTGGTACAGGAACTATGCATGTTTTTTGTTGTTGTTTTGCTTTTTATCAAACCCACCCTAAGTCCTGTGAGGCAGCGTTAAGTCCACACAGCTGAGACTCAAGAGAAGTTCTGCGACTTGCCCAAAAGTCAGTAAGAGAGACCCCCGGGCCTCAGGGAGCAAACACCCCCTCGATCTCCACCCAACTTTGGAAATCTCCCTTCAGCACTCACTCGCGCGCAACCAGACACCACTCCTCGTACCCCGAACCTAATAGACGCCCGCCCCAACCTCCCCCAGTGGTCATCAAGGCTCCCCCCGGCTCGTTCGGGCCTGACAGCTCCGGGTCACACTTTTGTCCATCTGCCCAGCCCAGGCTGCGGGAAGGGGGTGGGGGGGCCGTCAGCGTGGGGGTTAGGGAACCAGGGAGGGCGCATGCCCAGAAGGCTCCATTAGGCGGCCAGCTCACCTGGGAGTCGCGGAACTCCACCACTACGTTCTCGCTGCTCCATCGCGCAGACATCTTCTGCACCCGGCAGCCTGGTCCCAGGACTGCGCGTTCCCACCCCCCAAATTCGCGTACCAGGGCTCCGTGAGTCCCACGCAGCCAGCTAATGAGTCCTGCCACGCCCCGTTCCCCTCTTCCGCCTGACCGCAAACCATTGGCTGACCCAAGCACTGACTCTGCCCCCTCTTCCAGTCTCCCCCAATTGTGGCACCGCACCTAACCAAAAACAGGCACGCCCCCTACTTCCGTCACTCGACTGGAGTCGCGCTTACTGGAGGCTGCGGACACACGCCTCCTGCCGCAAGCTCTGCTGGGAGTTGTAGTCCAGAATCGATTCGAGTATGGGTGACATGGGAAAAACTCGCAGATTACGGTTTGACCGAGATGAGGCACAAGTTGGCTTGTCTGTCTCCTCACTGGTGTCCTTGGCAAGGCTCAGGATGTCTACGAACCCATACCCAACATTTGTGCAAAGCAAAGTTTACCTCTTCCCCTGAGACATGCCATAAAGACGTTAAAAAGTCTGACTGTGTGATTTATTGTTTCATACACTAGTACAGAACCTGCCAAAGTGTTCAGAGACCCCAGAGAGAATCCACCAACCCTTTCATGGGGTTTCTGAAGGAAAAACAATTTTGATTATCATACTAAGATGTCACTTGCCTTTTTCACTTTCACTACAGTGGAGTTTTCCAGAGTTTGCATGATATATATTGTAACAGATTGCATAGTAGAAGCATGTGTGAGAACTCAGCAGTTTTCTATTAAGTAAGGGTGACCAAGCATCCTCCTTTAGGGAGGACAGTCCTCCTTTTGGAAGTTCTGTCCTCCCTCGAAAAGTGTCCTCCTAGATGTCCTCCTTTTCCACTTGTGTTCAGTTTTTATCCACAGAACTACCAGACATTAAAATAGACAATTGTCTATTTGAAGAAATTAGAAAACTGAATATTTATTTAAATTCTGAAAAATTGGTCGAGTGGGAAAATGAAGATGTTGAAGTTGATAAAAGATGGGTGGAAATATTCAACCATTTCAAAAATGCACATATACCATATGAAAATTGACTTCTTCTAGTCCAATTTACATTGTGCTGCCCTGGCACTAACGCAGCAGTTGAAAGGGTATTTTCAATTACTAATGATTTTTGGACAACTGAAAAATCAAGACTGAATGTTGATACTCTAGCTGCAGCACTTGCTGTGAAATTCAATATGAAAAATAGTTCTTGTATGGATATTTCTAATATTTTGTTAGAAAATGACACATTAACAAAAAATATTCATTCAATTGAAAAATATTCATATTTAAATAATAATCATAATATGCCTGTGTTATCTATTTACTATATTATAATGCCTTCTGTTTACTTATTGTTGCAAAGAATAAAATTTTTTATTTGCAATATTTGTTTCTTTAATTTATTTATGTCCTTCTTATTTATTTATGTCCTCCTTTTCATTGGAAAAAAGTTGATCACCTTAATTATGTCAGACATTAGATTTACCACTTTTTTCCACTACTTTTTTTGAAAATAGTTACTTTTGGGGAAGCCAGGATGGCTCAGTGGGCTAAGCACTCACTTTGCAGCACCGGGGACTGAGGATCGGATCCCGCCCCGGCCCTTGTGGACCCATGTGCTGAACTGGGGAGTTTCCCCAGTTCAGCTCTCTCCCTGTCTCTGTATGACTCTCTCTCTCTGTCAAAAACAATAGAAAAAAAAAAAAAAGAAAAGAAAATAGTTACTTTTCATTTACAAAGTGTATCATTAATCTTAATGTAGGGAAAGCCGGGATGTCTCAGCGGGTTAAGCACTCGCTTTGAAGCCCGGAGGACCAAATCCTAGCTCCGGCCCAGGCTGACTCACCCACATGCTGAACTGGGGTGTGCTTCCCGAATGCGGTGAGGCCCACAGTTCAGTTCAAAAAAATAAAAATAAATAAATAATAAATAAATGTTGGGGAAGCTAGGATGGCTCAGTGGGTTAACTGCTCACTTTGTAGCACCGGGGACCGAGGATCAAATCCCGGCCCCCGCCCAAGCGGACCCATATGCTGAACTGGGGAGTTCCCCTAGTTCAGTTCTCTCTCTTTCTCTCTATCAAAAAAAAAATAAATGTTTAATCTTAATGTATACAATGTTTAAGTAAAATCATGAATATTTTAAATTCTCATTTTTAAATCTGATTACTTTTATTATATATAGCCCACTTAAAAGTCAGGGAAATGGAATCTTAAATAGTAAATTTTTAAGTGTAAAGGGGTCCTGAGATCAAAATTTTTGAGAACTGCTGTGATAGCATGACGAGTGGTGATTAGGTTCCCTCCTTTTGTCCCACCTTCTCACATCCTGGCTTAACTGGCTTAGTTTTGATTTCTTTATAGAAGGGAAAATGAAATACTTGATTCATTTAGTTGTTATAAGAAGTTAAGCACAGGACCTGGGAATATAGTCAATCCTCATATGTAAAATATTGTTGTTGTTAATATTATCTACCCTCAAGTCATTGCATGGATAGAGAGAAGTTTTCCCTTCCCTTCTGGAGTATTGGATATGTTGGGGAAGACAGACTTATCAACAAGGTGACCAACTTATCCCAGGAAACCCTTCAGTCCAGACAAATAGGGACAATTGGTCCCTGTATAACAGGTATACTTATATACTTGAGAGAATGAATTGGGTTTTATAAAAGACTGCAAACAATGTGCCAGGAGAGGACAACCTAAATGGGGGGCATTGATAAAGCATTCTAAAGGACGTGACATTTAAGCTTTTCGGTATAATATTAGGATTTCAATAGAATTTGCTATAAAAAAAAAAGTACTTCAGCATTAAAAGTGTGAACAAAAAGCCTTAAGTATGAAGAGAAAGACATATGTCAAAGACACAAAGTAGTTCCCCAATTAACACTCATGGCACTATGCTTTCTTTCTTACAAAATATACATCACTATTTGTCATTCAATATTTGTTTATATAATATTTTTAAGCTTCAAGAGGACAGGCACCAGATCTGCTTTGTTCAGCCCTACATAGAGACTGCATATACAAGGCACTCCATAAATATTTGTTCAATGAATGAATGTGAAAAGATACAAAGTCAGGCCCTCAGAGTACCGTATAGGTCAAAGGATGCCTTCTATGAAACCAAAAGTAATTTCTAAAACTATTCAATGTCTTTACTTGCAATTCTCATGAAGTATTTTTTTAATTTATTTTATTGTTTTTGACAAAGAGAGAGACAGAGAGAGAAGGGGGAGGGCCCAGAGCAGTCCCACAGCCACACGCCATCAGTTCTGACATAGTTTCATTCCACATGGGGCCACGCAGGGTGGGAATCGAACTTGGGGCCTGCTACATGAAAAGTACACCCCATTTCAGCACATGGGTCCACAGAGGCCAGGGCCACAAGCACTTGATCCTGAGACCCAAGGGATGAAAGGTGAGTGCTCAACCCGCTGAGCCATCCCAACACCCACTACTTGCAATTCTTTACACCAAGAAGGCTAACCAGACATACCATTTTTTTTCTTTTTTTAAAGATTTATTTTTATTGTTTTTGACAGAGAGAGAGAGAGATACAGAGACAGAGAGAAGGGGGAGGGCCCAGAACAGTCTCCATAGTTGCACATCATTGGTTTTTCCACATAGTTTCATTCCACAGGTGGGCACAGGGTTGCACAGGGCAGGAACTGGGCCAGGGTCTCACCCCGGTGAGAACTGAACTGGGGGCACTCTCCAGTTCCACACATGGATCCACATAGGCTGCAAAGTGAGTGCTTAACCCACTGAGTCATCCTGGCTTCCCCGAGACGTACCATTTTAAACAGGACAGAAAACGATGGTACTGTCCCATTTCAAACGGTACAAATGGTCAGCCTCCTGACACCTTGAATTTAGCCCAGTGAGACTAGGCTGACCATACATACCATTTGAAATGGGACAGTACCATTATTTCCTGTCCCGTTTAAAATGGTATGTCTGGTCAAGCCTACCCAGAAGGTAATGCAGAATCAGCAATCATTCCCCTTAAAGTTTCTTTGCTTTCTTTCCCACCCACCTATCAGTTATTCTCACACACTGCAGCCCTTAATAAAGTTCAGCCCATGGGGAAGCCGGGATGGCTCAGAAGGTTAAGCGCTCACTTTGCAGCACAGGGACCGAGGATCAAATCCCGGCCGCGGACCCATATGCTGAACTGGGGAGTTTCCCTAGTTCAGTCATCTCTCTCTCTCTCTCTCTCTCTCTCTCTCTCTCTCTCTCTCTCTCTCTCTCTCTCTCTCTCTTTCTCTCTCTCTGTCAAAAACAATAAAAAAATAATAATAAAAAAAACCCTCCAGCCCTAACCTCTACCCTCTACATTGGCCTTCTCCATTACTCCCAGTTTTCTCCCAATTCTCTATCTCAAAAGACCAAAGACTGCTCTAAAGAAAAGGAGGACCTTACCTCAGCTCAGAGGGCCAGGAAGGGAAAAATTTTTAAGACAGGTTCAAGAGCAGGGAGAAGGAAAGATAAAGAATACTTTCTATGTGTACTCATGCCATCGCATAGAAATATTGTTAACATAAGAAACTTTCAGACCTGTAAAGAACTTCTATAAAATTTTATTTAAGCCAAAGTGACAACAGTTGCCAGGAAACAAACTCTTAAATACTATGGAGGATGATGGTTTAGCTGTTTCATTTATGCATTTGGAAATAAGAAGCGAAAGTAAGGAAGATTACATGAAGGTGGGAGAAAACAAGGCAGTGACTGGATTACAGGACACTTAACAAGATTACATGTTCTCTTGGGGATGATCACTCTTATTTCAAAGGTATGTTAAACTAGATATATAGAAACAATAGACAGGGCTTGCTCAAGGCAAAGACAAACCGTTTACTAAAAAAGTTATATGCCTGGGGTGTGACAACCCACATGACCTGCCTATTTAGGAATTTATGAACAGATCACCCTGTGAGGTTACTTTACTTAGAACCCTTTTTTTTTGTCTATAATATGAATTAATTAATTCATCTGATACACCATAATCTTACTTGTTAATTGGCCTATTGCTTGGGATGTAGTAAGAGCACAATAAATGTCCACTGAACAAATAATTAGCAAATTGTCAGGACATATGGCAGGTTGTAGCAAGAAGTACAGCTAGAAAAGTTCTAAAAAGCTAGTTAGGAAGGGTTCTACTTAGGCATTTGAGTTTTATTTTGGAGATATAGAGATGATAGATAGAGAGAGAGAGAGAGAGAGAGAGAGAGAGAGAGAGAGAGAGAGAGATGATAGATATTCCAACGCTCTCTGTCTATAAACAGTTTGGTAATCAGTTTCTCATGAAAACCTGTAGAATTGCTCTTGCTTGAGCATTCTGCAACCCTCCCCCACTTCTACCTCTAGTTCATATTTGCCTAGTTCTCAAAATCTGCTTGTCACGATTCGGAGGCACAGAAAGTACTTTGGGTTTCAAGTCCTTGGTGCTCTGTGTTCTCTCAGTGTTTTCTTTCTTAAATGTGAAAAGAGCCCACTAGAACTTTTGAGAGAGGGAGCATAAGTGTCTTTCAAAATGCCTAGTTGGGCCTTTCCTTTCCATCTCCCACCCACGTTGTCATTATGAAAGAGTGGGGATTCTGAAGCTAAATCTAGAGCTCTCTGGCTGCTGCTTCATTGCTGTGTACTTCTGAGATCCACATAAGGAATATCTTGTCTGAATCAGAGACTGGGGACTGTTAGGAGTCCTTTGTCAAATAGACCTTGACTTGCTGAACAGGCCACAAGGCACTTATCACGATTGTCTTTTCAGAAGGCTACTTGCTGTGGCCAATCCAGAAATCCAGGGCTTTGGCTGGCTCTTATCAGCAACTGGTCTTGCAAGTTTGGATAGAACCTTTTGTCTTTCTAGTCTTGATTCTTCTTCTATAGAATGTGGAGTTAGTTACCCTTCCATCTGCTTATATCTGAGAATCTTGGAATTCTGCCTTGAGCCTCACCAGTAATTTCTCTCCATCAGTCAACAAATATTTGTGGGCATGTCCACATGTTCAGGCTCCTTGTTAGATGCATTTTGTTGCCCGTTACCCTGATTTCTCTGTTTGTTTTCTCTTTTCAAGCAGAACAGTAAAAACATAAAGAGCTCTGAGAGGTTTGGTATGAAGTTTCTTACTAGGAGACACTTGTCTACCCCCAGAGGAGGTGCTAGGGGCTCCCTCCAAAGCCATAGGGAGCTAGCTCTCCACACCTTCTGGCTCATGAAGACAGAGAGGAAACACAGGTTTCCCAAAAGCTTCTCAGAAATAACACTAACAAAACATTCTCCCCATTTTTTGAACCCATCAAGACCCAGACTTACATTCTTCTGGAGGTGTTTAAAACTGGGCATTGCAGCAGTTATGCGTTGGTGTATGCAGGTTTTGGCAACACTGATTTTATCAGTGCTTTCTCCTGGCTGTTCTGGTAGGTGAGTCAGTGCTTTGTTAACCCTGTTTCACAGCTGAAGGAGAGACAAGAAGCGGTTCACCCAGGGTCAATGAGAGCATGAAGATAAAAATAAATAAAACAGTCTTAAATCTAGCTGGGGCCATTTCTGCGTCTGATATCCTTGTGTTGAGATAGTCCAAATGACTCGACACCTCCCTAGGCCCATTAACTTTAAACCAAGAATCCACAAGAGAAACTTGGAGTGAAACACATATTGGATTCTCGATGTAACAAATGACAAATTGAAACTAATCTGAGGCTGCAGGTCTCTGTAGATGCCTGTTGCTATGCCTTGAGTCTTTTTCTCTAAGATGCAAAGGATAGAATCAAGTTACTGAATGAAGAGCTTTGTATCTTAATATTTTCATTGCAGATGGGAAATTGTCATCTGAATAAGTGCACAAGGAGATAACAAAGACATTGCCTGAAAAAGACTGTCATTCTGGGTCCCAGAGGGTACCTAAACTTAGTATCATAACATTGCAGAGAGCAGAGGCTTCACCTTTTCAGTTCAGGCCCTCAGCTGTTCAGTGGTGCCAGATGTGATAGAGACTGGCTTATGATAACCATTAGACTGGAATATAAACATGAAGGGCAAATTATTACTTTACAAAAAAACCCACAGCTATTAAGCAGACCTAATTTTTTTTACCCCTAAGCATGCAAAGAAAATGAAATCATCACCCAAAATTTCTTTGATGAGCATGTTCACTGTAAAACTTAAAAGTTCTGCTCTTATCAGCTATGCAACTTTTTAGTGTGCATATAGTATATATATACTTTAATATACCTCTCTCTCTCTAACTACCTACCTTTCTACAAATTTAGATGGCTGAAACACAAATACAAAAAGATATATAATGAAATGAAATATTTCTCATCCATCCTGTCACCCAACTTTCCAGTTCCTGCTGCCTACCCCCTAGAAGACTACATTATGTTGTTTTGTTTCTATCCCATATCTTTATGAATATACAAGCTAAGAAAAATATAGATCTGTATTTGGGGAAGAGGGAAGTTTTTGCATTTTTCAAGTCTTGGCATCTTCTGTGCTCATTGGTCATTGTTTTTTTTTTTTTTGTTTTTTTTTTTTTATCTTTTCACATTTATAGAGAGAAATTATCTTTTTGTCTTCAGTGCATAGTTATTTCTATTTTACTTTTTGACAGATAGAGAGAGAGACAGAGACAGAGACAGTTAGAGAACCGAACTGTGGGAACTCCGCAGTTCAGCACGTGGGTCCTGCCTGGGCCGGAGCCGGGATTCGATCCTC
>PVKE010026072.1:0-22570 GCA_004027555.1 Craseonycteris thonglongyai | reverse complement strand
ACAATATCATATCAAATTGCCACCATAATAATAGATTACCTACCTCGCTTTTAGTTCATTTAAAATCGAATATATCAAAACACTGTGATCCTAGCTAACCGTCACGACCCGATCAGTCCAGCAACCGCAATCAAAATGGCAACTTGGCGTCTCCCGGTTGGGTGGAGGAGAGTTTAAAGAGTGCAGCGGCTAAACAAGATGCGACATGTACAAAGGCGAAAGCTAGGGAAACACTTATACATACGCTATCGCAAACATACCAACGAATATAATAAACCTGTGTAGATACTCAAACAATATTTTAAAATTCTAACAAATGTATAAAAATAAATGATAGTTTTACTTAGGGTTTATAAAAAACTTCTGATGCAGTCAAATAATGGCGGGTGCACACAAATCGGGCTGCGGGCGCCATGGTGCCCACGGGCATGGGGTTGGGAATCCCTGCCCTAAGGTAACCAGTAAACTGTTGACTGTGTCCATGAGATTTTGTTTCTTTGTTGCGCTCAGTTTTATGTTCCACATATGAAGCCGCATGGTTCTTGGTATTTTTCTGTCTGATTTATGTCGCTTAGCATGATGACCTCAAGTTCCATCCAAGTTGTTGCAATGACTGTATTTCATCTTTTCTTATGGTTGTGTAAATATTCCATTGTGTAAATGTACCACCACTTCTTTATTCAGTCATCTATCAAAATGAACTTTGGTTGTTTCCATTACTTGGCCACCATGAACAGTGCTGTGATAAGCATTAGGGTACATTTATCTTTGTGAAGTAAGGTTTTCAAAAAGTTGGGGTATATACCAAAAAGGGGGATTGCTGGGTCATATGGCAATTCCATTCTTAATTTTTAGAGGAAACTCCATACCGTCTTCCATAGTGGAGATACTAATTTACATTCCCACCAACAGTGTATGAGGGTTCCTTTTTCTCCACAGCCTCTCCAGCATTTGTTATTCTTTGTCTTATTGATAAAACTCATTCTAACAGGTGTGAGGTGGTATCTCATTGTGTTTTATTTTATTATAAATCTTTTATTTTTTGTTTTTTTAAAGATTTATTTTATTGTTTTTGACAGAGAGAGAGAGAGAGAGAGAGAGAGAGAGAGAGAGAGACAAAGAGAGACAGAGAGAAGGGGGAGGGCCCAGAGCAGTTTCCATAGTTGCATGTCATCAGTTTTCTACATGGTTTTGTTCCACAAAGGTGGGCGGGGGCCACACAGGGTGGGAACCAGGCTGGGGGCCTCCCGCATGGGAGGCATGCTCCTGTGAGCTGGGGGCTAAACCAGGGGCATCTCATATGGGGAGCTCACTCCAGTGAGAACAGAACTGGGGGCCTCCCACATGGGAAGCGCACCCCAGCTCAGCATATGGGTCCACATGGGCTGGGACCAGGACTTGATCTTTGGACCCTGAGGCTACAAAGAGAGTTCTTAATCCACTGAGCCATCACAGCTTCCCCAACTTTTTTCAGTTACATTTGATCTGCAATATTATATTGGTTTCAGGTGTACAGCACAGTGGTGAGACATTTATGTAATTTACAAAGTCCTCATTTCGATATATCTGGTTCCCACATGTCACATCTATAGTTATTACAATATTGACTATATACCCTATGCTGTACTTTACATACCCGTGACTATTTAGTGACTATGTTCTTCTTGATTGCTTCCCCCTTTTCACCCACCCCCTCCAGCTCTCCTCCCATCATTCCTACAATTCTAGAACCCATCTGACACCACACACAATCATTGCAACATGATTGACCATATTCCCAAGCTGTGCTCTTCAGGGGTCTCCAAACTTTTCAGCCCGCGGGCCGCATTAACTATCAAACAGCAGTTTGGGGGCCGACTACACACTCAAGGTCCAAATAAAAAAGAATCAAAACATAGATGTTGTTTTTAATTATTTATTTAATATTATTTTATTCAGATAAAAAGGTCTCCACGGGCCGGATGAGAGGGCCTCGCAGGCCGCATCTGGCTTGCGGGCTGTAGTTTGGAGACCCCTGCTACATCCCCATAAGTATTATTAATACTTTGTAACAACCAAATTGAACTTCCCAAGCCCCTCCCATTATTTCACCCACTCCCCCAACCCTCCTCCCATCTGGCAACAAACTGAATGTTCCCTGTATCTGTGAATCTGTTCCTGTTTTGCTTGTTAATTTTATTCTTTGGATTTCATCTATGACAAATGTGAATTTGCATTTGTTTTCTTCTGTTTGTCACTGCACTCAGTGCAATACCCACCATGTTTTTTGATATAAACCTTTAATGCATATAATTTAAAGGAACTATTAGATGACATGTAGTCATTGCCATTCCATCATTTACAATATTTGCTTTTTCCTGTCTTAAAGAAGTCCCTCTAACATTCCTTGTAGTACTTGTTTGGTGGTGCTGAAATCCTTTAGTTTTTTCTTGTCTGGGAAGCTCTTTATCTGCTCTTCAATTTTGAATGATAGCGTTGCTGGACATATTAATCTTGGTTGTAGATCCTTGGTTTTGATCACATTAAATATTTTCTGACAGTGTTTTCTACACTTGATCTTAGCCAAAAGGCCGAGAAGCGATGACAGTGTTTTCTAGCCACAAAGTTTCTGATAAGAAATCAGCTGAGAGTCATATGGATGTCCCCTTATAAGTCACTCACTACTTGCCTTTCTCTTGTTGCTTTTTGAATTTTCTCGTTGTCTTTAACTTTTGCCATTTTAACTATGATGTCTTAGTGTGGGTCTGTTTGGGTTCCTTTTGTTTGGGACCCTCTATACTTCCTGGGCTTGTATGACTGTTTCCTTCACCAGGTTAGGAAAATTTTCAGTCATTATTTCTTTAAATAAGTTCTGCATCCCTTGCTTTTTCTCTGTTCCTTCTGGTACGCATATGATGCAAATGTGATGCTGGATATTGTTCCAGAGGAATCTTAAACTACCCTCATTTGGGGGGATTCTTTTTTCTTTTTATTATTCTGATTGGGTGTTTTCTGCTACCATTTCTTCCAAATTGCTGATTCGAGGCCCTGCTTTGTCTAGTCTGGTGATTCCTTCCATTCCATTCTTCATTCCCTTTATTGTAATCTTTGTCTTTATCTTGGCCCTTTTTATTGTCTCTATGTCCTTTTTTGTCCTTGCTATCTCTTTGTTGAAATTTTCATTAAGTTGCTTGAACATCATTGTAAGCATGGGATTGAACTCTGTCTCTGGTAGGTTGTTTGCCTCCATCTTGTTTGCTGGTATTTTCTGCTACCTTTTCTTTTCAGATAGTTTCCTCATTCCAGCAGCCTCTCTGTAGATATTCTAACCCTTAACCTGACACTCACTGCTGTAGCTTCTTCTGTGCTCACTGTTAATGCCAGGCAGAGGCGGGGGAGGGGGGTGATGAGAGGGCAGAGGTCTGGCAGATGATGGTGGAGGGTAACTAGTGCCTTTGTTTTCTATTTGGCACTGAGAGCGATGTGCAGGCGGTGCCAGCTTACACTTTTCTATATTTGGTTTGCTCCTAGGTCTCTGCCCTAAGTTTTGGGCTTAGCTGACTTGAATGTCGATTCCTTAGACAGGGCTGCTTGTGGTGGGAGAAGTGTGCCCACAGCCTTTTCTCGCCTTCTCTTTCCCACTGAAAAGAGGTGGGGCTCTGGCTTCTCACTGCCCCTCTTGCTCAGCATCTCTGTCTGCACCTCCTGGGGCCCGAGTGAGGTCTGGTTGCGGGTCTCACAGCTCCAGCCTCTGGGTCTCCTTTTCTTTGTCCTGTGGACCAAGTGGGTTCGGAGTGCTCACCCACCACCTTCTTCTTCCTCTTCCCTCAGCTGAGCATCATCCAAGTCTCTGTACCTCCCCTCTTTATCTTCCTCTGATTGCCCCTTTACCCACCTGCAGATACTTCTTGAGATGAGTTGGGTCTCTTAGCTGTGCTTGTATGTTGTATAGGGAATCCTTCATTGAGCTATAGATGTTCTTATTTGTTGTAACCTCCAGGGGAGTTTTTCAGGAGCCCCTCTCATGCTGCCACTTTGTTGCCTTCCTCCTGAATTGTGAGTTCTTAACATTTTGATTGTTCAGTGACTAATATTTAAACAATGTACCAGTATATCTCTATCATTGAAACAGACCATTGGGGGAAGATGAGAAGAAAGCTAGCATAGCAATAATTCTAAATATTCCCTGCATTGTGTGTGTGTTACATGCCATCGAGTTGGCTCCAATTCCTGGTGCCCCTAAGAATGAATGACATCCACAATGTCCTGTCCTCAGCAGAACCGCTCAGTTCCTACAGACTCATGAAGGCCATGGCTTCTTGTATGGAGTCACTCATCTCATACTTGGTCCTCCTCTCTCCTGCTGCTTTCTATGTTACCCAGCATTACTGTTTTTAACCTGGCCTTCTCAGTGTGCTTGAGGTAGGACAGCTTCAGTTTGGACATTTTTCCTCCAGATGTTTCAGACTTAATTTGGTAGGACCCACTGGTTTGTCTTCCTGGTGGTCCAGGGTATCCATAAAGCTCTCCTTCAGCACCATACTTAAATGAATCACGTTTTTCCTATCAGCCTTATTCATTGTCCCACTTTCTCATCTGTACATAGTAGACTGACCATATGTACCATTTAAAGTGGGACAGTACCATTTATTTTCTCATATTTCCCGACTACCCTGTTGTATTAATGTAAATGTCAATCCCCTCCCTCCCTTTTAATTTTCTGTAAAAAGTTGAATGCAGGTTGTTTATTTATTAAAGTGCTCTATGCTAAACAATGAATGCAGTAAAACTACTAGGGTGACAAATGAGGAAGTTCCATTTACTTTGTCCAGTCAGGGCCAGGCTTCTTGAGCTAACCATGATCAGACACTGCCCCCTTGCTTGTCTGTAGCAGCGGGGAATTCAAGAGGAGGTTGCTAAGCCCCATTCAATGTGTGGAAACCAGGAGGGTCTCAATGCACACAAATTACTGAACGGGCTCACCTGGCTGTTTGCTTTCATCAGGTTAGGAGTGTGGTATGCAGTGATTGTGAGTCTTACTGTTATTTCTATCATAATTTTACCCATTGAGATTCTGCCCTACATTTAGTTTGATTCAGACTCTTCAGACTCCTATTTTGGTTCAACAGACTGTTAGCTATTTTTTTATTACAGCAGAGCTCTCCCGTGGGACATCAGCATATAATTGCAATAGCAGTCAGGATGTTCAGTTCTTTTTTGTTTTCTTTCTTTCGTGTGTGTGTGTGTGTGTGTGTGTGTATATGCTTATGATTTTTTGAAGTCTGGCCACTGCAGTCCTGCATTAGAGTGTTCAGTGTGGTATGCCATACGGATATTTTTTACCGCTCATGTGATATTTTATAAGCATTATATTGATATATGCAAGAGATAAAGTATCTACATTCCAAACTTACATTTGATTGAAGATGATAATATTCAGCTATACAAGTAGCCATAAACATTGAAAATCTTATAAACAATTTATGGGCCTAGCTCACTTCCACTTTGTGACTCTGGTAAACAATTTAGAGTCCAGAAAAAGTGAAGTGTTTGTAACTACTCATGTCAAAAAACAACTGAAAATGTTAATAGATCCAGGAGAAATTAATAAGGCTAAGTTTTTTGAAGTAGTTGAGAATTTCTATGAAACCAGCTTAGACTATATAAACAAGTGGGAGTGCAGTGTAGGAAACACTGGGAAGTTCAAGTCGGTGCTACTAAGGAAGGTATTGGAATGAGAAGAAATATAGGACAGCCTGAACAAGGAACTCATCGCACACACAGAAACAGAAGAAACTTGTATATTTTAATCAGTGGGCTCTCATAAAATCTACATTTGTGAGGTACCTTGATACTTGAAATAAAGAAGACATTTCTTTATCTGATAGATGGGTAAAGATTTTTTTCTGAAATGAGTAAAGAATGCCTAGACTTTCAAGACTTTTGGAATATTGTAGGGCAACCTTGTCTAACCTGTGGCCTGTGGGCTACATGTGGCCCAGGACATCTTTGAATGCAGCCCAACATAAATTCATAAACTTCTTTAGAACATTATGAGACATTTTTGTGACTTTTCTTTTTTTTAGCTCATCAACTATTGTTAGTGTTAGTGTATTTTATGTGTGGCCCAAGACAATTCTTCTGCTTCCAATGTGGCCCAGGGAAGCCAAAAGTTTGGACATCTGTGTTGTAGGGTTTATTCTTTGTATTCCAGGAAATATAGCACCTGTCAAAAAATATTTTCTGTTATGAACAGTATGTGATCAAAGGAGAAATCTAGATTAAGTGTTGAAACAATGAGGGCTATGTTAGTTGTAAAACAAAATTGTGTCATGGAATGGGAGAAGTTTTATGATAAGGTGTTGAAAGACTGAAATTTGCTATAAAAGATTACTTCATTGGAGAAATATTCATAATATGATCATGGTGAAATACAGTCCCCCTCTTCATCTACCTACATTTTTGTATGAGTTCTGTCACTGAAGAATAATTGTTAGTTCAATATGTTCAGGTGATAAAACTTTTATCATCTTACTTTTTCATGAATACAAAAGATTATGTAACCTTGTGCTGTTTTTGTCATTCCAATATCTTGTTTTGTCTCAAAGAAATATGTTTATCCTAGTACATAGTACTTGGGAATACTAGGATGCAGATTATTTAGCCATGGTCTCTAATAACGCGTCTGTGTTCTTGGTGATCTCTCTTAATTCTTTCATTGTTGCCTTTCTGAGTCCCTGCTTTCTCTTGATTTCTTGGTTACAATCTCCATTTGAATTGATGACTGAACCAAGGTAAGCAAAATCTTTAACAATTTAAGTCTTCATTGTCTGGGTTCTTGTTTATTTCTTCTGTAGTAATGAATTTTTGTCTTCTTGGTATTCAAATTCCCTAGATAATCTTATCAAAATATGTAGGTTAGCATCAAAATCAGATTATTATAGTTGGAACTAATCTATTTTTTCCCCTCATCCAGCATTCCTGTTACAAATGAATGAGCTGAGGTAAAAATAGGTCATATACTCCTTACATTGTCATCAACTACACAGATTGTAGTTGATGGATTGTAGTTCAGGATTCTTTTATACGTATATGTCAGACAAATTTATTACAACCAAAATACACAGTTTTGGGTACAAAACTGGCTGAAGTAAGGACAAATGTTTCATATATTGTCAAATGAAAACAAATGCAAAGCTACGGATGTTCAGCAAAATTTAGGGAGCTCTAGAATTGAACTTACTTCTACTTATAAGAGAAATGTAGAAAATCAAACAATACAAGGAACTAAAATATAAAAGCAAAACCCTCTAAAATGATATCAACTAAAAACATCTACCATCAATATTTGGTAAGTATCTTCTGGGCCCCTCACATGCACAGCTGTTGATAGGTGCTCACTATATCTCTCTTATTATGTGTATGTTTTTATATGTATATATATTTTTGTATTTGTATTCATGGCTATATTTGGATATATAGAGAATGTATAAATTGATATATATGGAGTTATATGAATTGAAATATTTTTCACCTAATGTGCTCAAAAATTATTCATTTTCAGTGTTTATAGACATATATAATTTTGAAGCAATTTTAAGACTCTTCACCATGAAATCTTCAATGTAGAGAGGAGATAAGAATATCTATTTTTCTCCATGTACATAAGAACCTCTCTAAAGAAGAAATAACTGGAATCATTTTTCTGATGCCTCAAACAAAAGGACACCATTAGTACAATATGAGGGGGCATGTTATTTTTTCCTGAATAGTTATTGTTCTTTGTCTTGTAGGATATGAATGAGGTCTCCAACTTTGTTGATGGTTCACATTCAGGATGTTCCACAAGCAGTTTAAATTATCCCCCATTCATCCCCAGTAAGTCTTGGTTGTTAATCTGATTAAAATAGCCATGCATGTGTGGTATTTTTAAATCACAGGCATAGATAAGAACAACCTGACAAGGGAGTTTGTACATAAATGTCATAGGGAAAGGAGAACATGGGTAATATATAAAGAAAACTAAGAAAGAAAACCAAAACACTCCATGCTTTCCTAAATGAGACATAAATTTTAAAAAGTTCAACCTAGTTCTTTATTTTTGAAATTAAATTTATTGGGTGACACTGGTCAGCAAAGTTACATAGGTTCCAAGTGTACAATTTTACAAACATCATCTATGTGTTGCATCATGAGCTTATCACCCAGAATCAGGTTTGGTTATTTTTTTTTCCCCCATCACCATATGATGATGGACAAGATAGTTCTTTTACCTATAGCCTGAGCTGTTTCTAAGGGAAGGTTCTAGAAAGAGAAGATATGGTACAGAAACCAGAGGATAGCAGTTTATGTTGCTCTTGAATGTAATTGTACCCCTACAGGTCAGGGCTGACCAGAAAGAGACTAGATAAGCAACCAGACTTGATCTCAAGATGAGGATCAAGTCTGGTGATATCAAGAGTGTAAAGAATAGACCTGAACCATAGGATGAAAACAACTCAGAACCCATGGCTTGGGAGGTCAAAGTCAAATTCAATGGATATGTTGCAAGCGAGCTCTAATTGAGCTTTGAACAGCACTATTTCTCAGGGCGTGGCTCTGATATCACAGCATTTATTATAATCTCAAGAAAGCTATAAGCTCACAGACAAATTGTATCTTGAGTAAGAAAGGAGTGAGCTGCTAGAATTATAACATTATATGAAGACTTCCAGTCTGGTGGAAAAATAGGAAATTGGGGCAGATGAGTCAAAAACAAATGTTGAGGGACTTGGATGGGAGGCTAAACAATTCACGTTTTATTCTTCTGGTGAAGGAAGTTATTTATATTTTAGTAAGAGGAAAATATGATAGATAGTCAAGTGGTTTGGGAAGTGTTAATCTGGCATAAATTTACAGTATGAATTACAAAATCAGTAGAATAGGATCCAATTGCCATAAAGAAACTTTCGTGATAGTTAAGATCCAAAGGTAATTTAGAGCTTAACCAGAGTGCTGCAATGGGAGCAGAAAATAATAGATGAGTGAAAGCGAGATTGGGCAATCATCCTTTACTATAATAATTATCTGGTCAGTGGAGAAAAGGGGTGAGAAATTAATTTATACTTTTATCCAATATTTCTATTTTTGAACCATGTAACATAGCTCTGTTTGAAGAATTCAGATTGAATCTAAAGTCTAACTGAATCGTCTTGCTTCCAAGTCCCTGCCTCTGGTCATGTGAGGGCTGGGATGGGAGAATGTGTATGGGTCAACACAATTTCTTTATATATCAGAGAAACTACCCCAAATGTATAGCCCTCTGATAGTTAGGAAGCTATATGATCATTTACAGGATGGCCACAATGCATGCTTGCCCTGGGAGCCACCATTTCAGGTTCTCTGATAGTCAAGGAACAGGGAACACACATCTTAGGTGCTCACTGCCTGATCCCTCTTTTCTTCTCAGGAGTTCTGGATGGGTACCTGTTCTGCAAGACCCTCTGCATGGATGCAGTGCACCACTGGGGCAAGCAGTATGATGTCCACAATCTGTATGGCTACTCTATGGCCATTGCCACAGCAGAGTAAGGCCACTATTGCTATGTTCTTAATACATGTCAAATTATTGATCTTGCCAGATGCTAGGTGCCAGAACTCTGCAAGATAAGTATGGTTATTAGTGAATGAATGCAGAAACTACCTAGCACATGGGGAAAAAGGAATCCAGTCAATATTTGAGGGATGCAGGGAATGGAAGAACAAATAAAGAAATGACTAAATGGAAAGTTGAAAGAAATAAAGAGAAGTATCTTGACCAAAGTAAAACTACTAATACATTTTAAAATCAAAATTTGAACCCCTTTCTATACACATTCTAGAAGCATGTATTTTCTCCTTGACACACTGTATAGACAGGAGGATGGAGGGTAAAGTAACTCAGTTCTCAGTATGCTTTGAGCTTTTAGATAGGGAGTCTGTAGCCTTCTTCTGTATTGTGTCTGCCTTTGTGTATGGACTCAAATTCTATAGTGAGAAAAAAGTATTGGCAATTTACTCATTGTAACTGTGACAGCAAGAAGCCTAGCCAAAACCTCGTTCATTTATTATCAATGTCATGGTGTAATTTTAACCTTCTGGCAAGTTGTTGAAAAAAATTATAGATTAAATATTTTTAGTTATATGATAGATTTATAATTTAAAAATTATATATGATATATATATATATATATATATATTTTTTAAATGTCTGTTATTATAAAATTGTGACCAAAGTGTTTCTACTTAAAAAGAATTTAAGTTCCAAGAGGGTGTTGATAAGTTAGTTTGTGTGTATATCTGAAATCAAGCAATGTGAAAGATCAATGTATATAAACAGCTAAGTAACAAGTATATGCCTCTAATTACTAGCCTTTTAAGGCTGCTTTGGAACTTCTTGGAAATTATGGAGTTATTAATGTACATTAAATACCTTAAAACAAAACAAAACATAAATATACTTCCTGGTGCAGTCTGCTCTCAACAGCAACTCTAACCTTACTGGGAGAGAGCCAGAAGAGTGGAGTGGGGGATATTAAATTTTGAGATCCTTGGCTGAGACACACTAAAGTCTGAGACACTCTGAAGTCTGTCTCTTTTTCCTAGAGCTGTCAAGACTGTGTTTCCTAATAAGAGAAGCTTCATTGTAACCCGTTCTACCTTTGCGGGGTCTGGCAAGTTTGCAGCCCATTGGTTAGGAGACAATGTGGCCACCTGGGACGACCTTCGATGGTCCATCCCTGGAATGCTTGAGTTCAACCTTTTTGGTATCCCAATGGTGAGTTCACATCCCATGCTCTCTCACAAACCTCCATCTCCAGAAAAACTTATTCCAGAAAGTTTTGAACCATAAAGCTTCCCTCTAATACCCTCCACGACCCAGAGATTTAATGTTTTGAGAGCACGTGCTTCATCTACATCAGCATGGCTCTGGTACCACAACATTCTTTCTTGCACTACCTTAGAAAGATAGAAAGTTTAACCTCTGAGTGATATCACTGGAATTTTTTTCTACTAAAGTAAAATATACATGCAAAAAATGTGCACATATCTTTAAATATTCGTACACTGATGAGTTTCACAAACCGAACACATCTGTGTATCTAACATCCAGATGAGGAAAGATAACATTGCCAGTACTCGAGAGATGACTTTGGCATCTTTTAGTTAAATTCAACTTTTATATTTATTGAGCTCCTACTCTGTGCAAGGCACTGAGCTAGTTATGCATGGTGAGGGTGGAGAAAAGCATAAATATAGTAATAGAAGCACCTTCTCTTTCCCCAAAGAGTTTTTAATTTAGTAGGAGGAGACAGATATAAACAAATAATTATGACAAGGGTAAAGTGCCAACAAGGGCATACATATTAACTGTTAAGGGAGATCCTGAGAATGGAACTTATTACCCCGATATGATTAAGAGGAACAAAAGATATCAGGGAGGGAGTCAGAAGAAACTTCATGGAAAAGATGGCACTTGAGTTTAACCACGAGAAGTGGGTATATTTTATCAGACAAGTGGGAGGAGATTAAAATAAAAAAATAAATATGAGCAAAAGCAATAAGGGCGAGAATTTGATGTGTCTACAAGAATGGTGTGTAGGACTGGGATGGAAAATGATGCTGGGAAGGTGGCTTAGAACCAGGTTTTAAAGAGCTCATAGGATAATCCACAAGGAGACTTTGGAGATACTTGAATAGGTGAAGACAGTACCAAATTTAGGCTTTGGAAAATTAATTCTGATAGTAGTGTGGTCAAAATAATAGGACCAGCTATATTCATTAGAAAGCTCTTGTATGTCCAATGTTTTATTTATATTATCTCATTTACTAAAACTCAATTAGCTAATAGTGTCTGCTTTAACAAAATGAGGAAACTGAGGCACAGAGGTTGAAGTAACTTACTCAAAAGTCACCTGGCAGTAAAGAGTAGACTCAGGATATAACCCATGTTACCACACTGTATTAGCCTTCTCAGTAAGAGGTCAGAAAGCTCAGTGGGGAGGTCCCCAGTAGAAAGCAAAGGGGGTTGCCCTCAGGAGCGGTGTGTGTCCCCCCAGGTGGGTCCTGACATCTGTGGCTATGCACTGGATGCCCCGGAGGAGCTCTGCAGGCGGTGGATGCAGCTGGGCGCGTTCTATCCATTCTCCAGGAATCACAATGGCCAAGGCTATAAGGTAAGTCTCCAGGAGGAAGGATCAAATAAACTTGGCATCTACATTAGGACTGGATCTACCTGCATCCTCACCCAGGGATATATTGAGCCAGCCTCCTATGTGGCGTTTCCCTTAGGCGACTCCTTGCTTGCGATCAGCAGGGACCTACGATGAGCCATTAATATGCTCTGTGCTACCACCTCTGCTCTTTCTACTGCTGCAGTCAAGGAAATGGGGAGTCTGCGTAGGTTTTATCAAACCTCTCAGCGCTTTATCGACATTACCCATTTTGCAATGAAAATCAAATAAGGAAATACTTCAAAGTTAGTTACCTGGCAGCCTCCCCAGAGAACACTCTTAGAGAGTGAATGAGGGAGGCCGAGGTGCAAGAGGAAGAATGGCCACTGACTTGGCGAAATGATTTGTCTTTGCCCAGCTGTGCCAATCAGAGGCAAGCTTTATAGCCCAGGCCCCAGGGATTTTAAGAAGGCAGTTCTTGGTATTGTCCAGATGCTTCTGTTATTTACAGATGCCAGATGGCAACTGCAACCTCTTGTTTCTTTCCAGGCTCAGGACCCTGCCTCCTTCGGAGCTGACTCTCTGCTGTTGAATTCCTCCAGGCACTACCTTACCATCCGCTATACTCTACTGCCCTATCTCTACACCCTCTTCTATCGTGCTCACAGCGACGGGGACACGGTGGCCAGGCCCCTTCTGCACGAGTAAATTCCTTTAACCCAAACCACTGTGGTGAACGCAACTGGTGACATTGACTGTATCATCAAATATAAGAGTAAAAATGGAAACAACTCATATATATACATATATATATTTCACCGAAATACTCGGTATTTGCAAGGTTATTGCTGCCTAGATACTATTCTAGGAGTGTATTTAAATATTATGGACTGTTCCCTTTTGAGGAAGGAACTAGATTAAACGTCATGGGACTTGGGATCTTTTTTTTGTTCTGCCACCAAACTATCTTGACAAATCATTTTAGTTCTCTTATACTTAGTTTCTTGAGTCTTTTTTTAAAGAATTTGCTGGCTTGAACTTGCTGGTCCTTTTTGTACTACACTAAGTTCAGGCTCTAGGACTTAAAAGAATTTACTTGCCAAAATATAGTTAATTTCCTTGTGTCTGACATTTTAGGCCCTCAGGCACGTATCTACTCTATTATATATTCATAATTTGGGTAAGTTTTTGCTATCTCCTGGAATTCCCTGTTAAAAGACAGATACCCTAAAAGAGAAAAGAGTAAAATTTTATATAATCTGCTGTATTTTTTTGTGATCAGATCCAGTTCCTTGTTGATAGTCAGCTGAAGATTTAAAATGAATGGCTTATCTTACTTATTTCTCAAAAAGGGGGATTGGCAAATGGAATTCCAGCCTGGAACCTGCCTAGCATAGATACTGGAGTAGGAGATTTGTCCAGCCTCGGGAAGAATAGGAGGGTTCAGGGGCTGGGGAAAGCGTATCTGTGTGCATGAGTGGAGAGATGGGGGTTGAATAGGTGTCATCGTATAATTGTGGGGACAGGAGTTGCCCCAGGCAGGGAGCCCACATGTTTTGGACAGGCTGTGGAGGGAGCTTCCAGGAAGCATTGGCCCACATCTCAGTGACCATCTCTCCAATCTCCAGGTTCTATGGGGACAGCAGCACTTGGGATGTGCACCAGCAGTTCTTATGGGGGCCCGGCCTCCTCATCACTCCAGTTCTGAATGAGGCAAGTGTTCCCACAGAGACACGCTGGTGGTCTCTTCTGTCCCTGTTGCTGTCCACACTCCCCTCTCTTTTGGGAGCCATTTACCTTCTCTTTGTTCCAGACCCATTTCCGGTCTCTGTGGCTGAGTCAGCCTTGAAGACAGTGTGCTGAAGTTTGGGGGAAGTTGGATATCGAATACTTACACTTCTGTGTTTCTCTAGAAGTCTTTTTTCCTCACCAAGTTCCCAAGCAGTGTAGAAGCACTGAACCTGGGGTTAAGAATGGTCCTCTTTCTTGTCCGATTCTCACAGCAGATCATTACTTGCTCCATGATGTAGAGGCAGAATGGAGCGGTGACCCAGCACACATGCTAAGGTCAGGCTGATAAGTGTGTGACTGTAGCTTTTGCCACTTAGTACTGGTGTGATCTGGTACAAGTTCTCATGCTACTTACTCAGCTGTAAAGGCGACATAATAATAGGCCCTCTCAGTGGGAACTGTTGGGAAGGTTGAATGAGGTAATCAATGTATAAAGCTGAAATTTTCCCCGTAGCACATTTCAATAATACTATTATTCTTAATGTGGTTCTATTTGGTATTTATTTTTGAATTGCCAAGTCATTGCCTCTATTATTCCTATTAGAATAAAGGCACAATTTGATGACAAAGAAAAGAATGGCCATTTATGCCCTCTCAGTATATGGTTAAGAAGTCCCCTAGGAAGTGCTAAGAAATGTATTTTGTCCCTTTCCGAGGCTGGGCCATGAAGGACAACATTTTGTTTTAATTTCAGGGTGCAGAGAAAGTGATGGCATATGTGCCTGACGCCGTTTGGTATGATTATGAGACAGTAAGTAGCTTTACTTTTCTTGAACGCTGAGACCACAGCTGCAGCTGTGTAGACAAGATACCTCCCCAAAGGAGAAACGTCAGAACCATGCCCTGAGCACTACAGAACCGTGCACTGAGTGGTTCTGTAGTGCTTTCTGTAATTACATAGCAGAGTTGATGAAGTGAACTGAAGTCACTAAACATCAGTTGTGATGAAATCTGAAAAGCACATGTTTATGTACTTCATTCATCAGTAAGATAGAGACTCAAGTGGAATCTCATGGGCAAATGCTGGAGGGGATAGGGGACAGTTTGAGCTTGGTTCTGAGTCAAATTTCTTGTTCAGAACTATCAGTTCATGTAATATGTGTCAAGTAGCCTTAGCACAGCAGAACTGTTCTCCCAAATCCCCAATTGATGGGAAAACCTGTTCTTATGTTTTTCCCCTTCTCTTGCTTGATTGCCCAACTAGGCAGTCATTCAGGCAGGTGGGAAAAGGAGTGAGCTGGCGGGACAGCTCAGTGTATAGATGAGAGGTGGAGGGGACTGTGCTGTCATGCCAGTGTGTTCCATTTGTCTGATCCATCAGGGGGGCCGACTGAGATGGAGAAAGCAGAAAGTGGAGATGGAACTCCCTGCAGACAAAATTGGACTTCACCTTCGAGGAGGCTACATCTTCCCTACCCAACAGCCAGCCACAACTACTGTGGCCAGGTACAGCATGGCTGGGTGTTTCCTTTAGGGAGAGGCTGATTAAACCAGACATTTCTGTTCCCCTCCGCTGCCCACACAGAAGATGCTGATGTATTATGTGGAGGGTGGGACAGAAAGGCTCTGGTGTGTGTTTGTGTATGCAGGGCGTGGCGATGGTCATCACACTCTGTCTCTAGGCCTCTTCTGAGGAAGCTGTGATTTAGAGCTGCATCCAGATGGATTTTGAAAGAACTTAATCTAAGTTCATCTTGAAATCTCCTGAATTTCTCCCCAAAACACAGTGACTCTAGGGTGATCAACCTTCACGCCTTTCCTAGGACTGTTTCAATTTTAGCACCGAAAGTCTCATGTCTTGGGAAACCTCTCAAATCCAGGCAAATGGGGTCTGCTGATCACTTCATCTGTGGCCAGGTCATTCATCCTTTGTTTCATGCTATTGACTCACTCACTCTCACTTTTAGGGAGTAGAGGTTCACTTTCCATTCTCATATAATCTCAACTTCCTCTTTCTTTCTTCCCAATGAGCTATTTCTTTCATGGGATGCAAAACAGGGCTCAAAAATTACTTATTGTGCACTTCAGATCACCCTGATAGCACTGATTTCTCCTTTATGAATCTTTGATCCTAAAGTAATGGATTCTATTTGTACTAATAAGGGTATATATTTTTATCTGTGTCTCTAAAAGAATTAGTTTATTTGCTTGTAATAGACTGGGAGTTCTTTAGAGGTTAAAACCTGACTTTTCAACCTCTCTTATTACTTTAATTTCTCAAACATAACACTTTTTTACGATACTGATGGAAAATACGTCTACATGTAATACCAGCTGGTTTCTTTTTTTCTAATTGTTCAGCTTCATGCTGTTCTGCCTACAATGCCAGAATTATATTTTCAGAACAAATCTTAACTTGTTGCTCTCCAGCTTGAAGTCCAAACTCTTTCATTAGTAGAGTATTCAAGGCCAATCACAGCCTGGTTCCAAGTTAACAACTGTGTCTCCTGACATACCTATAGTGCAGCCATGCTGAGAAGCTTACTATTCCCCAAGAAGCTTACTATATCTCACCTTTACAGCTGAGAGACTAGCATGATAGCTTGTACGTGTTAATAGGCATGTCTATTTCACTGCATTTGGGCTTTAGCACTTACTACCTTTTTCATCTTTCTTTGCCTGATGCATTCTTAATAATCCTCCGGATTAAACTCAGATTTCATCTGCAAGAAATCACCTGTTCTTCAGTAGAGGGTATACTGCCATTACCAACTTTCTGGTTATTATTTTTATAAATTATTTGCTTTTTAGCATTTTTTTTCCTTCCTCAATATTGTTAACTATTCAATCATAGTTATTATATATTCTGTATTGGAAACTTCTATTATTTAAAGTCCTTAGTGAAATCTAAATCAATTGTCTGTTGTTTTTGCCAACTTTCTTTCATGCTGGCTTATTAGCTTGTGTGTTTAGCAGTTTTTGTTTTTCAAATGTGGTGCTAGTGAGGGTCCAACTATGTGTCTCCTTCTTCTTTGATTATTTGGTGAAACTATTTTATCTTTCTTACACTATTTAAGGTCATCAATAGGTTGTGATCTCTTTGTCTTAGACTTTCTAGCAAATGAAAGCTATTCAATATGTACATGTTAGATAAAAGCAGGTGATTTTGTTGATAATGGAACCTGACTTGCATTGGGCAAAGTAGAAGGCTGAACTGTGAAAGAATACAACGGGTCTGGTAGAGTCAGTGAGGGATTCACCTGGAGCAGAAAACTGGGAGGTAATCTGGAGGAGTGGTGAAATACAGAAAGATTCCAAATAGAATTGCACTTTCTTTCCCCATCTTTCTCTATGTCCATCTATTTCACCATCTTTTTCTACAGTGTTTTGTAGTTTCTATTCTAAATTATAAAGCAGATAATTAGAATGTTTTATTTTTTCTCAAAACAAACTAATAGTAAATAATAGAATTAGGAAAATTGCCATTATAGATATGGACCTTATTATATTTTATTGCTTTTTGAATCAAAATTGTTCTTAGGCGGGGGAAAATATATATCTTCCCAACAATAGTGAATACTTCTCCTGTGTGTATCATCTCTAAAATGATTAGGCTTAACCAATCACAGTGTAGGATTTCTTTCTCTTTTAATAGACTGCATTCTGTACAATAGTTGCATCAGCAACTTTCGTTATAGCTATTGCAGTGATTCTAGTGCTTAAATTCTTGCCTCCTACATAAATGTTTATTGCTACTTTGAGGGTATTTTTCTATGTGCCTGTTGATTTTGCCTTCATGTCTAAAGAAAAGCAGAGCATCTACTGCTAGTAAATTCCCATTTGAAATTTGATAGACTTCTTCCTAACTCCTCTGACAAAATTCTTTGGGTTTTAAGTCTTTACATCTTACATAAATCTTGTTCTCCCACAGTCGAAAGAACCCTCTTGGTCTTATCATTGCCCTAGATGACAATAAAGAAGCAAAAGGCGAACTTTTCTGGGATGATGGAGAAACGAAAGGTGAGCACCATTGTGATGATGTTGCTGTTTTCAAACCTGCACCTTTGAGTTACTCCTGCTGGTCATTCAGCTGTGGGAGAAATCTCACCAGACATAGTAGCATTCATCACTCTAGAGAAAAATTTTTGTTTTAGTTCCACTGCTCATGGGTAGTGGTAGATGGACCATTGATGGAAGGAAAACACATTTCTACCTCTTAGAAATCTCCCATATTCACAGGGTCTCATTGTATTGTCAACAGGAACCTGAAAGAGCTCTTATCAAGACTTCCTGCCATTCGATGTAGACATTGTCCCCCAAGTACTAATGAACAGATGTTGATGACATGAAAAACATATCCATGCCAGTGAGGCAATGAGATTATACTTTTCTAGTGTGTCCACATCTAGTTTCTCAGTATATTTTTCTTTCTCAAATATATGAACAACACTGTGGCTCAAGCTTAGGAAATAGATTCATTTGAGACATATACCTTGGAACCACTTGGAAGGGAATCTCTTCAAGGTTATGGTAGAAAGAAAAAGGGAAGACTATCTTCATTTGGGAGACTCTCTCTATAATCTGTCATTCTGAAGATATAGCTTCCAGGATAGCCAGACTAAGATTTGTTCTTCTGTGGGAGACAGATCAAAGTCTGACTTGTCTTTCTCTCACTTTCAGATACTGTGGCCAATAATGTTTATCTCTTATGTGAGTTTTCCTTCACCCAAGTAAGTAGAATATTTTATGAATCTTAGATGTGAGCTTTTGTTAGACCATGAGCTCATGTGTATTTGTGTATATGTGTAGTTATATTTGTAGCTTCCTATGTTTTTATGACTATAGTGAACACATTTTAGTGTATCAATTAACTCTCAATAATTGAATCATCCATGTTAGCAAAAAAAGGGCAATGATATGAATAAATTAGTCAGTTTTTTTTATTGTTAAAGTTATTGGGGTGTCATTGGTTGATAACAATTACATTGTTTCCAGGTGTACAATTCTACATTACAGTGTCTATGCATTGCATTGTGTGCTCACTACCCAGAATCGGCTCTGTTTCCATCACTGTATATTTGATACCCCCTCCCTACTCCCTCCTCCCCCACCAGCTCTTCAGTTTTTCTGTGTGTATCTTTCTCTATGCTCAGGAGATATCAAAATAAGTTTGTGCTGCTTCAGCATACACTAGTAAAACAGCTAAGAGGCATTCAGAGCAGTTTTGGGTAGGATGGAATATTTAAGTGACTTGAGAACCTATGTATTATAGGTAGACATTTATGTTTGTATTGCAGAACCACTTGGATGTGAAGATTTTGAAATCAACCTACAAAGATCCCAATCACTTACTATTTAAAGAGATTAAAATCCTTGGGACCAAGGAACCGAAGAATGTTATAGTGAAACACAATGGTGTCCCAACTCAAATTTCTCCTAATGTCACTTATGACTCTAACTTACAGGTAAAAATCCATTTTGTCGAGGTAGTTTATCATGAACTCTTCATAGCTGTGATGTCTCTTCTTGCTAAGGCTGCATGAGTTTTGACAGACCAGAGCATACTCTGAGGCCTGGGGTGGGAAGTAAGAAGGTTGGGAGAGAAAAAATGAGGAGTGTGCCAAAGCTAGAATGAACGAGGGAGCTGTTGAGAAACTGGGATAAGGTAAAATGGTCTTTTTATCCGTATTTCCCTATTTGCACCATAATGTTCTGTTCTTTCTGACTGGGAGCAACATTAGGAATGTGGAGAATGGGATTAGAGGAAAAGTAGATATGAATGCTGCTGGCTGATGCTGGAAACATAAAAATGAGAAGTAGGATTCCCACTAATGAAAGTGTTGAGGTGTGGTTTGTGTGTTTTACTCTAATGAGTTGTATAGATTCTCACTCCAACACATACATTATTAGAAATATTTTAAGTCAAAGAATTTGGAAAGCCTGAGTGATGGCTACTTATTGGGTTATATAATAAGGATAAAATAGTATTTTTTCTGTTGTAATGAGACCTGACATTCTTAAACAGGTTGTAATCAGTTCTTACGATAGCTTTTTAAAAAAGACTTATTTTATTGTTTTGAGAGAAGGTAAAAGAGAGGGAGAGAGAAGGGGGAGGGCTTAGAGCAGTCTCCATAGTTGCACGTCATCAGCTGTGACATGGTTTTATTCCACACAGGTGGATGTGGGGCCACACAGGGAGGGAACTGAACTGGGGGCCTCCCACACAGGATGCAAGAACCTTCACCTGCATCCCAGTGGTTACAAGTTGCTCCACAGTGCAGCATGTGGGTTTGCACAGGCCAGGGCTGGGATTTGATCCCTGGACCTCATGGTTGTAAGGCAAGTACTCATCCTGTTGAGCTATCCTAGAATCCCAATTCCTCTGATATCATAGCATTATGAGGAATCTTGTCCTCAAATACTTCCTACCATAGGTACTCCAAGTAATCTTGGATTAAAAGCAGTTGAGTCAGCACGGTTTGTGAGGGACCTTACAAATTTTTAGTAAATAAGTGATTTTGGTCTTTTACTATAATGACATATTAGTTACATTTGAGATTTTGTCCTGACAGTATACATTGAGGATGTATACAATATAATGTTAGAAATATATTATTACATTTGGTTTATGTGTACAGAAAAGTGAAGGATGGATATATGGTAACACACTCAATAATCATTTGTTAAATAAACAAATTTATATGAGACCACAGGAAGTCTTTTATTGTTTGAATTTAGGCAGTGAGAAGACACAATTTATGCACATGAAACTATAGGGAAGAGGACAGGCAACAGAAACCAACATATAGGAAACGTTAGCTTGGATAACGGCTAATTTGATGTTCACAGCTTCATGCAGTAGTTGAGCAAAGCCCTTGGAGAAGGCGGTGATAGAGCTAGACTTCAAAAGATGGAGCATCAGGTAGAGATTTGTTTGGCTGCAAGTAACAGGAAACTCAGCAAAATGGTGATTCAAACAAATAAGGATTTTTTCCTTTATGCAATAAGAAGTTAGAAATTGATCAGTTGCTGGAATTGGTTCATTGGTTCAAGGTTGTTGGGGCTGAGGTCCTCTCTTGTGGTTGGAAGTGGCTGCCTAATTCCCATCACTATGGTTTGGTTATAGCAGGAGAAATAGAAGCAGCAGGAAGGAAGCAAGCAGACCCTTAAGTCAAGATAGAAACACCTGGCAAACAATTCCCAGTGGACTTGCACTTACCTATTTATGGTCACAACTCCATTGCATTGGTGAACATTTCAGTGTTGAATGGGGAACTTTAGTATTCTAAATTGCAATAGTAAGTAAGAAGAGAATGTTTATGTATGGCTGGCAACTAGTGATAAATTCCACAATGGGTACCATTTTCCTAGAGAGGGTATTTGCCTAGATAAAGCATTCAAGGTTGAGATAAAGCACTCAAGGTTGAGCTAACCTAAGGACTGTGAATGAAGAGCCTTCCAGTAATCTGTGAATATCACATAACTAAAATAGGTAGTACTCACTTTTGGAAAGCAGTCAGTTTGGACAGATAACTCTGGTCATATCTTGGAGGGTCTTAGTGCCAAAATTAGAAGGATCTGATCTAATATTCAAAAGGTCCCATTGATCCTTGAATCAAGATGTGCCATTGTGGGAACATTGTTCTAGGGGGTGGAGAAGAGTTTGTAATACAAGGAAGTGCAAGATGAATTTAGAATAGAAAGAGATTGGAAGGAGGATGATAACCCTTAAAATGTGATTTCTTAACTCTAGACAAATGAGAACATTCACTATGGAAATTGCTAGTTAAAGACGAGACAAATGTAAGAAAATACATAGAAAATATTAAATATTTGATTTAGTGAATGAGATTCAAGGAAGGTTTCAAGTTTTGGAGCTTTGGACTTGGAGAAATGAATATTAGAAACAGAAAGAAATGTAGTGATTTTGCCAAGTTACCAGTTTTGCAATTGATGAAACTGGGCCCAAAGAATTAAAATAATTTGTCCAAGTTTCAACAGCAGAATAGAGATGAGAACCTAGGCCATGTGATTGTTATTCCCATGTTCTTGGCACCAATCCATACCAATGGTGGGACACTGGTTTGAGGAATAGAGGACAGGAAGCAAAACTGAGGTTGGGATGACACCATGTATGTGTGTGTGTGTTATGATACAAGGTGATGTATAGAAAAGAAACTTCCTGATAAAATAGGGACGAGGACAAGGATTTGGGGAAGGAAGGAAAGGGGTGATCATATAAAGTTTTATTTGACCAAATTATTTTTTAAATGTTATATATAAGATTCCCATAGAACTGTGACATTTACCCTGTTGCCAATGGATCTTCTCTCCCCTCCTTCCCCACCCCCCACCCCATATAGCTATCTTGGTATAAGCTCCAGTGGTATGTTATTTGGATTGTTTAGTTTGGTTTGATTTCTATTTCCATTCCTAAAAGAAGTTTCAGATCTTATAAGATCTTTGTCCTGAGGGTAAATTTTTTTGTTACTTGCCCCTTTATACAGGTTGCTCTTATCACAGGACTTGATCTTGTCCTGGGAGAAGCATACACAGTGGAGTGGGACCTGAAGATAACTGATGTGGAAAAAATAAACTGTTATCCTGATGAGAATGGTGCTTCTGAAGCAACATGTACTGCCCGTGGCTGTGCCTGGGAGGTAACCCTG
>PVKE010026071.1:0-22576 GCA_004027555.1 Craseonycteris thonglongyai | reverse complement strand
TTATCTTCAGTGCATATTTATTTTTATTTTACTTTTGACAGATAGAGAGAGAGACAGAGACAGAGACAGCTAGAGAACCGAACTGTGGGAACTCCCCAGTTCAGCATGTGGGTCCGCCTGGGCTGGAGCCGGGATTCGATCCTCGGTCCTCGGGGCCTCAAAGCGAGCGCTCAACCCGCTGAGCCGTCCCGGCTTTCCCTATGTGTTTGTCTTTTTGATGTTTCATTATTTTAAGTACCATTCTATGTTGTTGAGCATAGATATCCATTATAAATCTTGCATGAATTTTGTGTTTAAAATTTCCAGTTTGGAGCACACTGAAGTGTGGATGTTAGTCATTATGTCTTCTGGATTTTTTTTTTTTTTTTTTTTTGAGAGGTTTCCATTCTGGTTTGAAGCTAAGTAGATTAATAATAGTTATGAGCAAGACTGTGCTTTGATTCTGAAACCCTAATGTTGGCTAACTCATGTCATTGCTTAGATATATCAAGTTAATTAAGTTGAATTATTGAAGACACACTCTTAAAAATTGGAATACCTGTATACTGTTTAATAAATCAGTAGTTTTGGTATTTTGAAAGTGGAACCATTAATTGAAACTCTGTGTGTAAAGTTCACTATGAAATTTTTAAGTGATATGTCTTGAAACATGTATATAAAACATTTGTGATTATCGAATGAAAAACACTTAGGATTATCAAAGCCAGTGAAGTTGTATTAGTATATTTCACAGCTCTGATACATAACTAAAGGGAACCTGGAGGGTTGGATTAAACATGGAGGTATGTTATAGTAATTATATGCAAGTCTGTATTATTACAGAATACCCAGTGACCTCTGAAAAATCAGAAATCCTAGGTGACCACTCTCTTACCCCCACTTATATAGCATATTAAGTCAAAAGACCGAATGAATTCTTTATGCCTTTCTTTTATTCCTTTTCATAGAGCTAATTTAATTAGAGTAGCTGATTAAATAATTGTGTCTCCAGACTTTAATTTTATTTACGTACTTTCTGTAAGTCTATATGTGGGGAAAGCAAAAGAAGACTATTTGTCCTTGTTTGTTATATAAAATCCCAAATTTAAGGATAGTTGAGGCATGACATACTAATACAGTTAGATTTTTTTTTCATTTTAATTCTTATATTTGAATAGATGTGAATAGATGAGAATGTAATCTAATTAGATCTAATTTGAGTATAATTTTAGGAAGTGGGTGCTACTTAAGACAGGGTACCTGGGTAGTTGTTCATGAAACATTGGTGGAACTCTTCTTTGAATCAAGCTTGGCCTCAGATATTGTCTAACTTCTATGGCACAGGGAAGAAGTGATAAGGGCTAAAATCTTCTAAGATCCTTAGTAACAACTGCACTGGAATAAAGACCCAATCATGCAGAAATGGGGGGACAAACCATATTATAGGCATGGGTAGCAGATGAAACTGGCAGTAAGTGTCTTAAGTCAATGGTGGTAGTAAATTCAGATTCTCCTCTGCTCAGAGTTAAACATTTCATTTTAAGAGAAACACAAGGCAGTGATTATCTCCAGGCAGGGAAAATTTGTATGGTTAACAGGTGTGTTAATTAATGGGGGGTGCTTTCAGTATGAATCAAAGGGGACAGATTGTCCATGGTCAGAGATATAGAGAGGAGGGTTCTGGCAAAATGGCATATAACCAGAAAATGAAAGCAGAAACCTGTCATTCACACTGGGTAAACAGTGGAGATTAGCAGTGTAAACATAGAATGCTGTAGCTTGAAGAGCACAAATATATTTAATTCAAACTAGCTCAAAAAAATATTTGTGAACGTCTATAATGCTTCAAGAATTAATTAGACCCTAGGGGTCAGTAGAAAGACCACTACCAGGAAATCTTTACCATTTGTTGCTTACAATCATTTGTGGGATATAGATCTGGAAATTACAGAATTATATACGTGCTTGCATAAGAACACTAACAAAATTACATATTTTGAATTTCTTGCCAAAATTAGCTTTATTTCACAGTTATTGGAGAGGCAATAAAGTTTGAGGGGAAGTAGGTAGAGACAACCCCTTCGGTGGTTGTTAGTTTTAAACATGTTGCAAAGAGACTTAAAATTTTACTGCTAAAACCAAATGTATCCAAATAATTTTGGAGGGGAGAGGGCAAGGAAACTAAGAGGAAGAAAAGAAAGAAGGAATTATAGCAATATTATCATGAATCATAGCAATATTATCATAAGATATTATATATTTATAACCTCGAAATTACACTATGTATAAACTTTTTTTTGTTTGTTTTTTAATATATTTTTATTTATTTATTTATTTTTGATGAGAGAGAGAGAGAGAGAGAGAGAGAGAGAGAACTGAACTGGGGGCACTCCCCAATTCAGCATATGGGTTCGCACGGGCCGGGGCTGGGATTCGATTCTCGGTCCTCGGCGCTGCAAAGTGAGTGCTTAACCCACTGAGCCATCCCGGCTTCCCTAAACTTGTTTTTTATCTGACTCTTCTACTACAATTAGTCTCGGAGAGAATAGAGATATTTATTTTTTATTCAGTGGTATGTGCTGAGTAGAAATTGCTCAACATGTGTTCAAATAAAGAAATGAATAGGTTAGTACATTTTGTATCTACTTTGGCCATGACACTTGTCAAAAAAGAATAATGAATTTAACTATAATGAGAGTCAGTAACCCTAGGAGTTTGTAATTTAAAGTGGTTAAAGTGGATGGAGATCTCATACAATATTTTATAGGAAAAAAATGAATGATAGAGTATAGGCAGATAATTATGCTCTCAATTACAATTTTTTCTTTTGTCTGGCTGCTTATTATAAGGTGATGGGATATTATTTAAAGCTGTGGAAGAAAATAAGCAAGAAATATAAATAGAGAAACAACAGAGTTGACATTGATGATAGGGGAGATGGGTGCATGAGTAGATGCATATTTACGGAGGAATTTCCTTCCATCAAGAAGATAAAATAGTGTGAAAGTTTCATTATAGTCTAGCTCACCTTTAGTCATGGTACTTGCATAAGTAGCAGTTGCTTAATTGTGTTTTGGGATTCATGACTCTCTTTGGGATTCATTCACTCTCTCTCTCTCTCTATATATATATATATAGAGAGAGAGAGAGAGAGAGAATATGTGTATACATACACATACACACATAAAGTTGTTTATTTTATGAAATGCTTCAAAGAAACAGATAGGTAAAGATAAAAATATAACAAATATATAGGTACTCAATACCTATGTTGTAAACAAATGTAAATAAATAACCAAGTGCCTCCCACCCATATTTAACAAATATTTTAATATTACTTTTTGATTCATATTTTTATTTTTTTAAATATATTTTTATTTATTTATTTTTGAGAGAGAGAGAGAGAGAGAGGGAGAGACAGAGAGAGAACTGAACCTGGGGGGGGGCTCCCAGTTCAGCACATGGTTCGGCACGGGCTGGGGCCGGGATTCGATCCTCAGTCCCCAGTGCTGCAAAGTGAGCGCTTAACCCACTGAGCCATCCCGACTTCCCTGACATATTTTTAAAATAGAAATATAACATGTCAGAGTTGAAAATCTCTTTTAACTTTCTTCAAACAACAGTTTTCATGAAATTGCTTAATAAACCTTGTTATTACCGGTGCATGAATTTAAATAATTTTAATGCGCTTAAAAAAAAATTAAAACTGTTTTAATGATTAAAAAGTATATTCAGTATAATTTTCTTTTCATTTAAAAAGTTTAACAATGCAAACTGTCAAATGAAAAAGAAATTTGTACAAATCTTAGAATGATTAGTTCAATTTCTTTTCAAAAGGAAATTGTTTGCAAGTAAATATATGTTGTTGGCCAGCCTAACACTTAATTTTGTACTCTGGAAAACCCTTTTGGCACTATGCTGTATATATTTACTTTTTCACAGTGTACAATTCTGTACAAAGAACTTAAGTTCTTAACTGGTAACCTTGGTTACTTTGGGTGTATTTGCCATTTAAGCAAATTGAAAATTTTGTATAATGAGTACATATTATTTATAATTAAAAGGTAACTATTAATTATAAGTACCTCTAAATTATCTTCTAAAATATACTATGAACTTTTAACAACTCCTTTTCACAGTGGGTATGATATGAAAAGAACAAATGTACTTATACATCTACATGTATATACATGTGTGATGTATAGCTCACATATCCTCATATACATATCTCACTAGTCAAATTATTATGTTGCTTACTTACATTGCTTTTTAATATGTTCATAAAATTTATAATGAATTAATTTCTTCTCTGCTTGGTCATGCTATTTGTGATAAATTGAGGGGATGCCATTATTTTTTGATATTTTTCTTAACAGAGAATGCTCTCTTTTTAACCCAGCATGGTTAACAATTTTTGTTTTCACACATTTGATTAATGCCGCCTTGGAGGGGGAAGTAACGCAATGCTAATTTAAGAAATTAGCAATGTGTTAATAATTTGACAAGCTTGTCTAACTGAAAACTGGGTGAGCCATCGTGGAGAAAATGCCTAACAACTGATTTATGGAATCTAATATATTTTATAACTCATGTTTTTATTTATAATACCTATTTTTCTATTTCTGGGAGTAATCAAGTGGAATAAATCAAAGGCAAAGAATAACAAAATTAACTTTAGAAGAAAAGCACAGCTCTATGATAATTTTTATTTTTCTTAGAATATAGAGTTCTTAAGTCTGAGGTTCATCAATTATATTTTAATGTAATTAACATTTTAATATTTTAACAAATAAAAATAAATTAATCTGAATTTTTTTGTATGATGAGAGACATCATTTCAAATGGTTCCATGCATTTTAAAAATGTTTTTGTGTTTTTATATTATTTTTATCTCAGTGACCATTGTTTTATATTATTTTCAGATAAAAGAGTGGCTCTGTTTAAACTGTCAGATGCAAAGAGCTCTAGGAGGTGATCTGTCTTCAATTCCATTATCACCCCAGCCCAAACCGAAGACTACCCCAGTTACTCCTACATCAGCAGTGAGCAAACCATCCCCTCAGTCACAGCAGAAGAAGGATGCTGCACTCAAACAGGATATCTCAAAGGCACCTGAGTCTAAGAAGCCCCCACCACTAGTGAAACAACCAACCCTTCACGGTTCTCCCCCTGTCATGGCTAAGCAGCTTCCTGTGGTAGAGTCCTCATCCAAGCCAGCCCCTCCCAAAGAGCCTTCTGTCCTATCTGAGCAGGCCAACGTCCTTATGGCTGATGATAAACCAAAGCAGCCCAAGGCAGTAAAGCCAGCCACAGACATTGTGCTTTCATCATCAATAGCTACAAAACCGGATAATCTAAGTTCCAAAGTACTGTCACAAGATCAAGAGAAAACAACGCCTCCTCTAAAAACAGACTCTGCCAAACCCTCACAGAGTTTTCCACCAACAGGAGAAAAAGTCACCCCATTTGATTCTAAAGTCATACCTCGACCTGCATCTGATTCAAAACTTATTTCACATCCTGGGCCTAGTATGGAGAGCAAAAGTCAAAAACAAGCTGATCCAGTTCAAAAGAAGGAAGAACCCAAGAAAGCGCAAACCAAAATGAGTCCTAAACCAGATGCCAAACCCATGCCAAAAGTGTCACCGACACCTCCAGGCTCACGACCTACCACTGGCCAAACTGCCCCCAAGTCTCAACAGCCAGCAAAGCCTCAGGAGCAGCCAAGACGTATCAGTCTGACTATGGGAAGTATCACTGATGCCCCTAAATCACAGCCCACAACTCCTCAAGAAACTGTGACTGGGAAACTCTTTGGGTTTGGAGCATCAATATTCAGCCAGGCATCAAGTCTAATCTCCACATCAGGCCAGCTAGGATCTCATTCACAAACTGGGCCAGGGGCCCCAACAAAACAAGTCTCTCCTTCACAGCCACCTACTTCTCAGGGGCCACCCAAGTCTGTAGGACAGACACCACCAGAACCTGCTAAGATTATAGCTATGAAAAAGGAAACAAAAGCTTCAGTAGCTGAAAAATTAGAGCCCAAACCTGAACAAGTTACAACAGGAAAAAGAACAGAAAAGAAGCCTTTGCCTATTAAGGATAGCAAACCACCAACAGCTGAGCCTCAAAAACCTGCCCTTCCCCACAAACTGGAGAAAACCCCCAAACCACAGTCAGCCTGTCCTCTCTGCAAAACTGAACTCAACATAGGTTCTAAGGATCCTCCTAACTTCAACACTTGCACTGAATGCAAGAATCAAGTGTGTAATCTCTGTGGATTTAACCCTACACCACACTTGACTGAGGTAAGCAATATTTATATATATATATATATATATATATATATATATATATATATACACACACATATATATATATATACCTATATATATGTATATATATATGTATATGTATTACATATGGATGTGGGTTTGTCGTGTTAATTCTAAAATATTTTAGTAGCCAAATTTCTGGGCAAAAATAACAAAATCGATGTTGATATCTTAGAAGTTTTGATTACTTATTACAGACTTACTTTCTTATTAAAAGCTCATATAATTTATGTTTTTATGGGTTAATGAATTAGAAGACTGAAATAAGCTGACAGCTTAAGATAACAATTATCTCATTTCCTTATGAATTAAGCACATATAGAGAACTATTTTTCACTTACAATAAACAAAATAAGAGTTGTAATTTATTGTTTTTGATATTTCTAATCCTTCTAGTTTTGTTTTTTTTTTAAGATTTATTTTATTGATTTTTGACAGAGAAACAGAGACAGAAAGAGACAGAGAGAAGGGGGAGGGCCCAGAGCAGTCTCCATAGTTGACATTAGTTTTCCATATAGTTTCACTCCACAGGTGGGCACAGGGCTGTGCAGGGCAGGAACTGGGCCAGAAGCCTCCCACATAGGTCCCAGCAAGAACTGAACTGGGGGCACACCCCAGTTCAGCATGTGGGTCCACATGGGCCAGGGCCGGGATTCGAGCCTCAGTCCTCGGGGCTTCAAAGCAAGTGCTTTACCCGCTGAGCCATCCCAGCTTTCCCTCTTCTAGTCTCTTTAATAAAAAAAGTTTGGTTGCAGATCCATAAACCACATGAGATCTGTTTTTCTGTTTTTGTTTTTTACAGAAATTAAGGACTATGTGAAGGGAATAAAATTGTCCACTAGAAAATATTGGTTCAAATATATTATGTCCAGTCTCTTTAGTCTGTATAGCTATTATCTATTCTAAATAAATATGATAAAGCATTTTATTAAGAAGTGTGGAAAGGAAAAAGGATATATGGATTTCACTAATTAATGTTAAGGATTTTTTTTTTTATTATGAAATGACAAAAATGCTTTATTTAAAAATGTAAATGACCAAAAAGCGGATAGAAACTTTCTACCTAGCATAGTTATAAAATAATGAATCTATTAGACTTACTAATGAGTTAGGGCTTTTAGAATTTTAATCGTGGAAGACGGATGGGTTAAATGATTGCTGCTATCTTAGATAAGTAAAAACTGTTTTAATAAACATTTTGGGATTGAATTTTAAATAATTGTTTATCTTTTTATACAAATTAGAAATACGTAGGGACTATTTTATTTCATGCTCCTTAATTTTGTAATTTATTGGAATGGAAAAATTGAGGAGATTTTTAGCAACTATGCAAAAGAAATTTCAAAGATTCTTGATGTTGTGTTTGAATTAATATTTTTGTAAGGAATAAATTATACAATATTTGAATTTATTTTTGAAAGATATTTTGTTGCTTTTACATGATCAACACCATATGAAAGTATGATCCCTGTAGAATTAAGCAGATTTTTATTCTCTTTAACTATGATGAAAAATGTAAGCTGATGTATTTTAAAAGTGGATAAGATTTGGTTTCTTTCATTACATCATGAATGGTAACAACTGTAATTATTAATTATAATAATATTCTTACAAGAGTTGTTTTTGTTTGTGTATTCATGAAGAGGGAAATTTTAGTTTTTCCAGTAAACAGATCCTCAAGTAATATCATTTTGTTTAAAGTCATTTTGTTATAATGTTGATGAGAAAAAAAAAAAAAATTGATTCCTGGCCGGGGCCACTGTCTATGTAAAGTTTACAGGTTCTCCCCATGTCTGTTGGGTTTTCTTGGGGGTCTCTGGTTTCCTCCCACATCCCAAAGATTTATATGTGAGGAGAACTGGTTTGTCTAAATTGACTCAGTCTAAGTGAGTGTGGGCAGGTGTGGGTGTGGGTGTGCCCTGCCATGAAAGGGCATTCTACCCTGGCTGGGTGCTCACCTCGTGCTCCAAGCTGTCAAGAGAAGCTCTTGCCACCCATGACCTTGAACTAGAATAAGAGGGGTTGGAAAATAATTATCTTACTTGTTTTTATTAATTTTTCATTAATATATGTATAGGTCAAATTTATTTCAGTGTTTATTATTAGAGATATTTTGGGTTTTTATTTAGAAGTTTGGTGTTGTTTTGTGACCAGAAATACACTATAGGAACATAACTTGTTTATATCAATAATCCTATGATAAAATCAGTTTTGTTGTATTTTGTTTTGCTTAAAGTTGCAGTTTTCAAGAACCTAGCAATAGCATTTGGATATACAGCACAATTGTACTAATTTCACAGATTTGAAAAATTGTACTATTAAATGAGGATTCTTATGGTATCAACATCATGCAGTTACCGGTACTCTAAATAGCTATAAAACAAACTACACCACAAAAAGTAATCGAAATACCTGTCTTTAAAGTGCATTTTGGGTAAATTGAAAAGTGTCTGTATTGAAAAGGGAGAACTATAACGTATATATGATTGTGTATACATATGTAAGTATGTATATTTGAACCATAGTGATTATTAAAATTTTGTCAATTCTGTAGGTATGAAATAAGAGCCAGATTAGAGAGACAATAAAGCTTTCACAAAAATGTTTGATTTTCTGTGTGTTGGTCAATTACATTTTAGAGGTGGTAATTTGGAAAGGAGATTTTGTGAATAAAACTGAGTATCTTTGGCATGTGTGGAATTTCAATAGTTTGAAAATACATACATAGTTTAGGTGAAGTCCAGTTTTAAGTATGATCAGTGGTATTTAGATGATCTGTTACTGTTCATATCATTTTGCTCTGAGGTTAATTTATTTGAATTTGAAAGATGTTTCAGAAGATAAAAAATTTTTGATGTAATGAAAGCAATGCATTAGTGTTCCTGGCCCAATTTGACTACGCTAACAACCCACAAGAAGTTTTCAGTTACTGGTTAAAGTCCATTCACTGACCTGGAATCAATGAGGATTAGTTGCGTTAATCCATGTTCAAATATATATATTTTTGATTATTACTGAAGGGACTTTATAGGCCTGGAAGAAATGGCTAGTTAGTTAAAGAGAAAGGCACATTGTGTTTGTGCGCGCGCGCGCGTGCGCGCGTGTGTGTGTGTGTGTGTGTGTGTGTGTGTGTGTGTATATATATATATATATATATATATATACACTTTTACAAGGAAATTGTAAATATGTTACAGAGGCTTAACTCACTCATGATGCTATCTCAGTGTTCATAGTACTAATCTCTCTTTATTTTGGGTGGTTAGAAAAGTATTATCTCCTTAATCTCTGTTTTAATTTTATGGTTTATTTATTCTGCTTGTGATATGTTTCTTGAGATCCAGTATTTTCTGCTGGACTGGCACTGTCATTTCACTGTAGTTTTAGAAATACATTCTGAAAATATTGAGAGTTTATATAATGACATGGTTCCTCAAGAAAGGGTTCAACTGTTTCCACTTACTTTTCTAATAAAACACATATTGTTACCAGAGGCATACTGAGTCTGGAATTGTGCTGCCTGTGCTGTTCAGCCAATAGAGTGACACAGGAATTGGGTTATAGAATAAGCATTTATTGTCAGAGTACCAGTGACCTGAGAAGGCAGTGGGTTTCCACTCTCAAAGACTGCCTATCTCCTCTAGCCACTCTACTGGGGTCGAAACCAAAGCCGCTTGCTTCTGTGTCTTGCGGGCCCTGCCAGCTGATCCCTGCAAACCAAACTTCCATATCACAAGCTTCTCTGGTTGCAAACCATCCGTGACCCAAGCACTGCTCTTTGCTGCTGTGCTTTGTGGGTCAAGCCAGCTGCTGCGATCCAAGTGCCAGACCCTACTTCTGCCCTCCTCCTGTTTTATATCCCTTCCTGAAAGGCAGTAGAAGGGTCCTTCTGCCCCTTTCAATTGTGGCTCATACCAGGAATTACCTCCACTTATGCTAGCTTGCAGTTCTTTGTCAACTGTAGTCAATTAGCATCAATTAAGCCTACACCTCTCAGCCCCTGGAGACTTTATCCTGAGGGGAGGGAGATTCATCAGATGCTTTGCTTTATGGCTGTCCTGGGCAGCTTCCTCCTTCTACCCTGTTACCATTTAACTGTTATAAACTAATTCTACTGTTCTAACCTATGAGATAAGACTTGTTTTTTCTGCTGGGACCACTTGGCCCTCACCATTTGGCCTGTCCCTTAGGTGTTGAGAAGATCTGGTCCTGATTTGTCATGGGTTAGAGACCTATCAACAGTATTTCTCCTTCCCCACCCTTTAATCAAACATACCTGACTCTAAGATTCCTGTATTTCATACTCAACACCCCTCAGCACCTGAGGAATGCCAAGGGCTGCATGCAGGTCCCTGGGGTGTAACCAAGCTTCAGCCTAAGTCTTAATGATTTAACTATTTGTTGCCCAGTTTGTATAAATGGTACTATAATCCATAAACCTCTGCTAGCACAAACAATTCTTTGAAGCTTTAATTTTTGCCAACTCGGGGAATATTTTATCTTGGAAGGAGTTTTAAAGGTGTTTGTAAGGCTTTCTGAAAAAGCTAATCTTACAGAATTTGGAAAGAAACTGAATAAAACAGCCTAAATTGGCAATTAATTTGCTTTGTGAATTTTAGTCATTCTGGTTCAGTTCAAATGCAAAAAGGAGTCAAATCATACTGGTTATTTATTTTATTATTTATACTACCCTCTTCAAAAGTAACTTTTTACTATGAAAATAAGACTTAAAAATATGTTTCTTTATGTTTCAGGAAGTCCTAGAGTCATACGTTTGCTTTCTTATTAAGATAATTATGCATGGCCTAAATGATGTAGGAATAATCACCATATATTTGTCATGGCGTGGCGCCAAGGACCCCCGGCCCGACTGTGCGACTTATTATTTTTGTTTGTTTGTTTACTTTGTACATATTGATGTTGAGATCATATATTTGTCACTAGGCAACCTATAATCCTTTTAAGTCAATTAAGACACAGTAATATAACTGAGATTCCTGTCAGATCTTTTCTGTAGCCAGGGTGACTTCTACATTCCCTATCAGATACACAAAGAAGGCCTAGTAGGGTTGTGCTGCATTTCTTAACTTGGCAAACACGTAATATCTTGCCTTTACTTTAAAGACCATTACTTAAGACTTTAAATCATATATGCAGTACTTAAAAGCATTTGAGTACACATACACACACACATGAAAAACTAAAGACTGAAAGAATGATAAAAAATAAATAAGGAGAAAAGAATTCTACCAATAATTTATTTTAAAATAATTACATATAAGTGAGATGTACATTTTGAGTAAAAATTTCTGACATGCATGGTAAAGAGGTATGCCTGATGGTACTTTTTCATTGACATAAGAAAGTTGGTAAGTTTGTAGAAACAAAATATTTCTTATGAATTTTTGGGATAAATTTGGTGTTACCGTTTTATTAAGTGATAGTTGAATAAATCCAAATATAGACTGAAAATAGAAATATTTTGTTTAAACAAATTTGAACAAAAATTAATTTATTCATTAGTCTTTTTATGCATTTTTACATATTTAATATTCTACTCTGTGTGCTATTTCTGTATCCAAATAACATAGGCATATATACCAATTTCCCATATAAATATACACTTCTTAAATATTGTATAAAATGATTAAGTGTTATTCAATTCTCTTGATGTATTTTTATCATAAACATTGTCCACATATTAGGGATATAGGTCACTTCCATTTTTTTATTTTAAATAAGATAATATTTTAGACATAAATATTTGTACTTTTAATTGTTTCCTAAGGAAAGCTTACTAGTACTAGGGTTACTAAATTAAGGGATGAGGACCTTGAAATATCAAATTCTCTTTGGAGATATGATAGCAGTTGACCTACTAGTGTGTGTGGTTGCTTTCTTACTTGAATAATATTTAAAATTATATTTGTAAATTTGGAACTCTGAAAGTGTTATAATATGGTTTGATTTGTATTTCTTTGATTACCATTAATTGTGTTTAGATATTAAATGTGAATAGATAATTCTAATTATGATCCAGACAAAATATTGTGTAGAAATTGTGGAATAAGGTAAATTGATATCATTCATATTGCTATTTTTTTTAATAGGGTTAGTCTTTAACTAGGCCTATGTGCAAGGCATTGTGCCGAACATTTTACTTACAACAACCCTGTGGGGTAGGTTTTACAACTATTTTAGAGATCAGGAGGATGAGTACCAGACAAGTACAGTTATCAAGCCACAGAAGTATGCTTCAGAGGCTGAGCCAGTGTGCTCTTCTGTTCTACATTTAAGTAATCAGGGAACTGGGTAACAAATGCCACTTGTTCTGTGCTCTCTTATCTATAAATTGTGTCACTTGGTAATTACTAGGACTTTAATATCAACAAATTTGCTAATATGTGTACCCAAACCAGGCAACACCTGGGTAACAGAATGATGGTAGCTATGTTACACTGTTGAATTTAGAAGAACAGGCAAATCGAGAGGTTCAAAAAACAGAGGCTGGCTTCCTTGCACCAGTTTTCTTTCCAGATTAGTCCACCAAATGGTCAGCTTTTAGAGGTGAAAGCACATAGTTGAATAATGAAATGAGGTCCCTGCCTTCATGCATATTGAGTGTGAAGATGTAAAACATACTTGCTCAAGCTGAAAAAAAATACTCTTATATTCCTGCCAATGCATGCAAAAATTTTACTTTATGGAAATGATGAACATATAAGTGTTCCATTGGAGGTAGTGGTGGTTGTTAATCTTTGCATCTACCAACATTTTTTTTTTATATAACTTTCTTTGTTAAACTCCCAGGAGTGGAATTATGGGAGCACAGGTTGTGTACATTTTAAACTGGTTCTCCACAGCAGTTTCAAGTTACATTCTGACCAACTGCATTCATACTACTGTTTCTCTAGAGATGTACTATCCAGATTGTCACTGAACAAATGTGACTTAATGAGTACTGTGGCTAGCTTAAATTAAGATTACTTTAAATGGAAAAAAACACATTGGATTTCACACATTTAATATGAAAAAATGTAAAAATCTTACTGATAATTTTATGTTGATTACTATTACATAAGGCTTCTCTTTCTTAAATATTGCTGTTACTACTGCCTTTTCGTTATCTAACTTTGTGTGGTATATTTCTTCCATTCTTTACATACAAGAAAAACACAAATATTGTATTTGTTGCACTCTGATGATCTCTTCTAGAGCTCAGTTTCTTCATGTTATCTGTTTTTTTTTTTGTATGCTCTACTGAGCAGATAGGTTCAGGGCTCTCATTATCAAGAGATACACTACTGGTACCTGGCTTGGCCTGAGGAGCAATATTCTCAGGTACTGCTCATAATTAGTATGATATATCTATACTATTTACTAATATATGTGTCCATAGAAATTTTTAGGTCAGAATATCCTCTCTTCACTACTGAACCCTCTAGTTCCTAATGTTTCCTCTATTATTTCTTTCTGGAAGTCTTGGGTCTATTCACATTCTCCCTATTATTTTGGGTGGAAATCATTGATTTTTACATCAATTGCTACCAGAAGGCTCAGCAAAATAGAATGTTAGAACTTGGGTATAATATCTGCCACACTATTTGTTTTCCTCTCTTGATGGCCATTCATTTTACGTTTAAACTCTATTCTAAAAATTTGAGTTGGAAAAGTAGTATTCCTTATAACAATCCATAGAGTACTAGAATTCCTGAAGAAAAATGAATAGCTTTCTCTTCCCTATTCATTTAATGTTAATGATTTGGTATTTATTCAGACATATCTTTTTGTTATTCTTTTTGCTATTTTGTTTGTTTTTATAATGGTCATAAAAACAATGAAGTGCACAAAGATTTCAGATTTTTAGAAAAGTTTTATGGGATATATTTTAAGAAATGTTTTTTTTTTTAATGAACATTTGATCTTATTATGCATATAGCCATTGACTTCTTTTTTTTCATAAAACTTTAGACATTGACCATTCTTTCAAGTGAACTCATTAACTTACCTCATTCTATTTATGAGGTAAATAGCTCAATAGTGATGTGCATTCTACTCTTGAAAACTGAGAAATTGGGGGTATTTTAGTTCTTGTAAAACACTTATACATATTTTTTATTGTGTTTTGCTGACTACCTCTTTATTGAGATTCTTACTAAGATCCTTAAGCATTCTTTTTTATTTTATTTTATTTTTTATTTTATTTACTTATTTTTGACAGAGAGAGAGAGATACAGAGACAGAGACAGAGAGAGAACTGAACTGGGGAAGCTCCCAGTTCAGCATATGGTTCCGCATGGGCTGGGGCCAGGATTCGATCCCTGGTCCCCGGCACTGCAAAGTGAGTGCTTAACCCACTGAGCCACCCCGGCTTCCCCAGCATTCTTATAACCAGTGTTTTAAATTCTCTCTCTGGTAGGTTGGTTACCTCCATTTCACTTAGTTCTATTTCTGGAGGTTTCCTCTGTTCTTTTATTTAGGACTTGTTTCTTTGTTTCCTCATTCTGGCTTTCACTCTGTGTTTGCTTTTATGTATTAGGTAGATATCCTGTGTCTCTTAGTCTTTGCTGGATGGCATTTTGCTGTGTGTCTCCTGTGTGGTCCAATAGTGCAATCTCCCTAATCGACTGCTCATGTGTTCCAAGAGTGTCCTTTGAGTGAATTGTGTGTATTTTCTTGTTGTAGTTGAACCTTGATTGCTTTTGGGGCAACTCTCAGACTGACTGACTTTAAAGATTATATACATGCCCAAAGGGTATGTATGAGCTACTGTGTGGGGGCTGACTCTTTAGAGGGAGATTGGTCCCTGCAGGTTTTTGTGTCTGTTGAGACCACCCTTTGGGTGTGTCTCTGGCACTTTGCTAATTACCTCTCTTTCACTGGACACAAGGTAAGTATTTGTAAGGGAGTGAGTCTGTGCAAGGGCCCTTTAAATGGGCATCTGGGTTTCCAGCTGCCTTCTGTTTCACTGGGTCAGGCAGACTCAGTCCTCACTGATTTTCATGCCACATGTTGTGGGAATTCCTCTTTCCTGGCATAGGACCCCTGGGGTGGGGATCACTATGTGGGACTTGGACCCCTCCTTCTTCCAGTAGGGATCTCTGCTACAGAGGTGTCCCTCATAGTGTTCAGCTATTATCTGTGGGTTTAGGGTCAGCCCATTTCATGTCTCTGCTCCTCCTACCAGTCTCAATGTGACCTTTATCTTCTTAGTTACAGGGATTCTGTTTAGCTAGTCCATTGTATTTTTATATATTTCATAAATTACTTGAAACAGTTAGGCAAGGCTAAGGCAAATGAGTTTAACAAAACTTCCATATTATTTTCTTTAAAATGGTAGTAATTATAGTCTTGCCAATAATAAACTGTGAGTGTTTTTACTTTCTTGTACTGATGAGTAGTTCATATTTATCAATTCAAGAGTGAAAAATTATTTTAACATCCCTTTGTATTTTGAGTTTAAACATTATATATTTATCAACATAATGAGTTGATCAACCATTTATCCATTTATATTATTCCTTTTTAAAAATTGCTTGTTTATACCTGTTGGCTTTTTTTTTTTTTTAATTGTGGTGGGATGTCTATTTCCTATATTTTAGAAAATTTAACTATTTGTTTACTTATGTTGAAATGATTTTCCCTGCTGATCACCTGTTTTTAACTTTATTTTGAAATATTCTTGCAGACATGAGGTTTTTTGAAAAATTTTTATGCAAGCAAACCTATTAAATTTTTTCTTATCAGTACTTATTTTGCAAAAGAAGACCCCGTAGCCTTCTACATTTCTCCAAAACATGTGTATGTAGTTATTTTTTCCACCTCAGATCACTTATTTATCTATGATTTATTTAATTTATTTTTGTTATGGATTGAAGTGAAGGATCTGAACTTACATTTTTGAAATGTATAGTTACTTGCCTCCACGTGATTTCCTAAGTAATTTATTCTTTTCACTCTGATTTTTAGTACCACCTTTATCATGTAATAATTTTCCATTAAAACACAGTTTATTTTTCTAGATTTTCATTTGTACTGTTATATGTCTAGTTTACTGCATCAGTACCTTATTGTTTTGCTTAGTCTAGTTTTAATATTTAAAGATATTAAATATCCATGAAAATGTTAGCAGAGGAGTCTAATAATAGGTATTGTCCAGTCTGAGATTTGACTTTACTGATAAAATAATAAATTAACTTATTTATTATGGTAATAATAGTAGATATGAGAATCCTGGTTCATACACCAATAACTCTATTACTCTTATCACAGCAGGCAGCATGATCATTAGAATATTTGCCTCAATATTTCCCCTGCTCATGGGTCTCATGTGACATAGGCCTAGATTAATGCTGCAAACACAGTGGGTTTTTGAATCATAGGTGAGCACTGAGATTGTGGAATCATCTTCTTTATAGCAAGCAGTAAACTAATCTGCTTTTTGTCCCATGGCAGACATTTCCTCATCTCTTAAGGTTGCACAGTGCCCACAGAAGCCTGAGAGATGGATAAGTTGAAGAGCAGTCAGGGCCTTCCCTTGTCGGCATATCCTTTGAGACATATAGGATAAGGAAAGATCCATTGAGGATTGTCTTTTCCAAGTGGTATTCATAATCCAGTGGATTTTAAACTTAAAATATTGTGAACTCTTTCTTTAAATCATGGTAAATATAGAGACTATAGAAAACAAAAGTGAAAGTGTGTGGGTTGAGGCCAAGTTCAACCACTTGACTGAGGCCTGGAAGCTGCCCATTGGCAACCTTTCTTAGTCTTGGATCTTCCTCTGATCCAACTCCATGAAACTGCCATGAAACTTTCATGGTTTTTACCTATCAAACTTTGTACGTTAAAGATAAAGAAAATTAGGCATAGGAAATTAAAACGATATACTTAAGAATGGAACCAGATAGTAGTTGCTACAGTATTAAATAAAAATGCCCTTTTCATTAAGTTTGTTTTTTGTATTTCATTTTTAAAAATCCCTGTCTTACTTAAATTTTGTGAACAAAAGGAATATCTGTGAAAGGAACAATTCAGTCTTATGTTCAAACAAGCGTTGTCCAGGAGAAAATACATGCTCTATAATTTAGTATATGTTAACATTTTCTTGCCCCATTATATTGTGGGTTACACAATCCCACATATTAATATAACGCTAATATGATTTGAAAATAAATCAATAGTGTTTCAACTACATACACAGAATTGTGGGCATGACTTTGGGATTGCTGTTTCAATAAATTATAGAAAAGTACCTATCAGGTGGCAGAAATAACTTTTTTTGTCTATGACAGTTTATACTACTAATGTAATTTATGTGGTTATTTTATACAATTTATTGTAGGTCTTTCATACAGTAGGAGAAAACCGTAATAATAGATATTTATATAAGTAATTGAAACAATGTTTTGCTTTAATATTTGTTAACATTGGAAAGTCATATATATGCACATATATGAGAACTGAAAAAAAAAAATTCAGCCATTGTCAGTATAATGAGGCCAGTTACATGGCTGGATACTTCCCAGACAGCCCTCATACATGTATGTACATACTTACATGTATGTGTATATTTTAGATCTAAAAATATAAGTTTCCCTGGGAAGAAGTTAGGACTTAAAAAACCACGAGGTTTAATGTGGGAAGGTAATGTACACCAGTAGTCTCCGACCTTTTGGGCACCAAGGACCAGTTTTGTGGAAGACAATTTTTCCTTGGACTTCTGGGGGCAGGGGGGATGGTTTTGGGATGATTCAAGTGCATAATATTTATTGTGTACTTTATTATTACATTGTAATATATAATGAAATAATTATACAACTCATCATAAGGCAGAATCAGTGGGATCCCTGACCTTGTTTTTCTGCAACTAGACTGTCCCATCTGGGAATGATGGGGGAGACAGTGACACCTGAAATTTGTTGCTTATGTCCCGTCTATGAAGTAATCTTGTTTTGGTTGCTGTCATTGCAGAAAACCCTGCTTCACAAAGATAGGTGTTCATGCTCCTATGAGAATCTAATGTTGCTGCCGATCTGACAGGAGGCAGAGTTCAGGTGGTAATTCAAGCGATGGGGAGTGACTGTAAATACAGATGAAGCTTCACTTGCTTGCCTGCCCCTCACATTCTGCTGTGCTACCCTGTTCCTAACAGGCCAGGGACTGGCACCAATCTGTGTCCCCAGGATTGGGGACTTCTGATGTACACAATGTTGTATATTACCGTATTGAACTGTGAGTCACATTTGCCTTGTGAGTTTTAAAAATGCATAATTTCAAGTGGTAATATAATAAGCAGAAGAAATCAAAATGTCTTGCACATGTAATTAACCATTGAAATAAAAATAACTTCAGCTATTTGTGTGGAATGCCTAAACTTGGACTTAAATATTTTTTTGTTTTTCTGTTGTATTTTTAAAAATTTTATGAGAAAACATGTTTACAGACAGATAGTGTGAGAAGACTTGCCAATTTAACTTACCAATGTGGGAAGACAGAGAAGGAAGGGATGGATGTGCATTGTTGTTATTTTTTTTTTTTTGAGTAATTAGGCTGCTTTAACAACTAATAAAGACCATAAGTTAATTATGATTGTTAGTATATTATAATTGTTTTTAAATCCTGAAATTAAATTTGTACTCACTTAGATTAACTTTTAAGCGTGTCAAAGCAATGTTTATACATTTTTCACCTAATTTCAGTTTATCTCGCTATTTCATAACTTTATAAGTAGAATGATTTTTAACAAACCACATATTGTCACTACTCTCATCATCTCAAAGTACCATCACAAGCAGTTTTCTTTTGCACCTGCTAAAAATAGAACATTTCCACCTGCCACACTCAAAGGGAAGCTAATTAAAGCACTTATTATAACAACATACCTTTTCATTGAAAAAACTGTCTGCAAGAATGCTTGCTAATTTCTTTTGCTAATTACTCTGCTTTCCTAAAGCTCTGTGGACTTCTGTCATATATTATATGTCATGTATTTGTTTTTCCATTCTTGTTTAATTTATCAACATAATACATGAGTAACTACTGGAAAATAACTGCTATCCATTTTTTAAAAAACATTCATACAGAAGTAATTGCATAAGTATTATCTAAGTATACAAAACTCTTAAAAGACTTAACTAAATCAAAGTGAATAATGTCAGATGAGCCATGCAGAACAAAAAATTGAATACGTTTCGTGACTTTTATAAAAAGAATCATCCTCCATGTGAAAACTTTGCTCCATTATTAGGATTCTAAATCACCTAGAGTCAGTTTTCTTGTGGCATTCGTTGTAATGCTTTATAAAGATATATACTAATTGATATATTCAACACAATATAATAAAATATCTGTCTGAATAATCTAGGACAGTTTTCTTTTTGGTCTTTAAAAATATTTTTTACTGAAATATAGTAACAGGAGATACTACACTAAAAATGTGTTCCTTGGTTAAGAACATATGCAAGCATTTCATATTTAATCTCAGAGATATTAATTGCATACATTAGTACTATGAAAACTTTATTTGGGGAAACTCAGTTTCTCAAAATTCATTCTCCAAATAGTTTCTTATTCTTGTGCAGTCTCCTTGTTTACCATGTTTTTCTGAATCCCTTAATCTTTTCTCATGTGGGACTATAGTCAATGCCCTGAGCAAAGTGTATACTTTCAACCCTCCCATTTTCTCATGTGCCCTATTACTTTCCACTTTCCCACATCTTTATCAACTATTCATTCTTTGAGATTCATCTCAAATATCATTTGCCCACCTACTTCATGTAGTATGCTACATTTAGCCCTCTTAAATAGTATTGAAATTTTCTGTTTATTTGTGAAATCTTGCAGAATTTCACCCCCAGAGCACTATTAATACTGTCACAATGTCAGCACATAGTAGGTAGTCAATACATGTTTGTTCATTGGGGGAGAAGAAGCATTTAGGAAAATGGCCTGTAAGATGAAACATATGCAGTTTGAAATACTTTGAAACTTATTTTGTCCTATATGAGCTAGAATAATTTTTTTTAAAGCCCTTGTAGAAAGTTTTACATACTAATATGTATCTCTTTGCATTTGTTCTTAAAAGTGTGGAAGAATTAGAAAAAATATGATATATATTTTTTTTATTAAATTCTGTTTTGAAATTATTTACTTAACTATAACCTCAATGAGGCTGACCTATACCATACTATTTAATAGTATAAACTGCCCCCAACCTCCCATAATGCAGTTTTCTTGCCCTGCTTGCTTTTTTTCTTTTCTCCAGAGCATTTATTACCTTGTTACATAGTATTTAATTTATTAATTTATGGTTTTTGAAAAATTATCTCTCTACCTCATTAGAACACAAGTTCCTTGAATTTCAGGTGCTTGGCGTACAATGAACTCACAAAATCCAAATGTTCTTGGCATATAGTAGACTTACAAAATCTTTGTAGAACGAATGACCCAATTCAGATGCAGTATCTGAATAGGATACACTAAAATACTGATTCAGAATGTAAAGAGATCTACCTCATATATGGTTAACTGCAAATGTTTTTAACTACCTTCCTACATCACCTTTTCCCAGCATGACACGTTTCAAAAGATGAAGAGAAGACACACATACCACATAGGCTGAAAACCTTTTTGCAAATAAAATTTCATTGTAAAATTGGCTTCATAAAGGATAATGTGTCTTCTGTTCCAGCTGAGGGATAAATGAATAAAACTAAGCTTCAAGAAAAAGAGACAATAGCTTTGGTGATAGGCAACATAGAGCAGGGTTATCAAGATGACAGCTATGCTACTTCTTAGTGGCTTAGTTTCTTCACCTATCAGATGATAACTACCTCATGGAGCTGTTTTAAATATTAGAAGAGTGAATGAATATATGTTAAGAATGGTTCATGGCACTTGGCAAAATACAATAAATACTAGTTTTGCTAGCTATGGTTTCCAAATTTAGAAGGCATATATTATCAAGATATACCTTTTGCTAAACAGACAAGATAAAAGTGATTTTTTTCTAAGTGAAATTTTGCCTCTAAGAAGATTTAAACTGCCTAATAGAATTTGTTGTTAGATGGCAAGTGTGAGCCTTTACTCCAGGCTTGAGTTATTACTTCAGATAATTTTCTGTGATGTGGTAAAAAGTAACGGGCCCTGACTAAAATGAGAACACATGCATTGCTGTGTTATTTTATTTGCAATGTCAAAAGCAATTCTATTTTTACTTATTTAATGAGTTTTTATCTATTATTGTGGCATATTAATATGAGTGCTTTATTTACATATGAAAAGAAGCAAAGTATCTCATATTGAAGACTTTTAATGGGATAAATTTTATCATGTATTTTCTTAAAATTAGTATTTTTGGAAATCCTTAAGAAATGGCTGAGAAGTGATTACCAACAAGAATATATTGACATAAGAAATGCTCACTGACACTTAAGGCTGAAGGGACAAATTCATCTGAGCTCATCAAAGCTCTCATCTGAGATTTATTTTCTTTCCTGACATTTAAATAAGTTGTTCACACACTTGTATTTTGAAACAAATTGAATACTTAAATGTTTTATATCATATTGACTTTTTGCTAAATGAAGTTCAGTACCCAGAATTATTACAATAATTTCTCCTAGTACTTAAAAAACAAGCAAAGTATTAAAATACTTTGTCACCCTCACAAAATTGTAAATATACTTTTTGACAGATACAATGTTACTGAAGTTATTAAACAAAAATAAACAATCATTATTTGTAGTTTTAAAAATTCTGTTATTTTCTCTATTTTAAAAAAGTTATGTACCCTTAAAGGAAATCTAAATATAGAGTCCAGTTTAAAACTGACATCACTCTAAATTTAAGTTATGAAGTATAAACTGATTTTTTTCTGCAATATTAATTTTTATTACTATATAATCAATTGCCATAAATTTAGCAGCTTAAACATTACTCATTTATTACCTCACAGTTGTATAGCTCAGAAGTCTGATATGACATGACTGGGTTCTCAGATCACAATCTTAACAAAACTGAAATCAGGATATAGTTGTGACTGCGTTGCTGTCTGGGAGGTTTTCTGGAAAATCTGCTTCCAGGTTTATTCAGTTGTTGGCAGAATTCGATTTTTGGTGGTTGTAGTACTCAGGTCTCTGTTACTTTGTTGGCCTTCATCCACGGACCACTGTTAGTTCTTGGAGTCTCTCACCATTCCTTGTCTATTGACTCCCTCATCTTCAAAGCCAGTAACAAAGAATCTCCCTAACATGGAA
>PVKE010026070.1:0-13307 GCA_004027555.1 Craseonycteris thonglongyai | reverse complement strand
TAAGTTTATTGTTCCTATTATAAAAGGAACACATAAGTCTAATAAAAATAAGAAAAATTCAAAAGATTAAAGTAGAATGAACAACTTAAAACTAGAGAGTGCCCAGGGGAAATAATTATAAATATTCTAGTACGCTTAGTTCATGTACTTTTCTATGCAAATGTTATGTGGGTTATAGTAGAGTTCATACTGTATGTAAAACTTTGCACTCATCATTTTAACATACATAAATACCGGTAACATTTTATCAACATAACTTCATAAATTTGGCCTTATATATATAAACCATAATTCGCTACCTCTTCCTGTTAAACATTTCGGATACTTCCAAATTTTTGTTATTGTAAAACATGCTGTAATGTATCTTTCTATGAATAAATTTTTAATATGACTTGGAATATTTTTATCTGAAGAGTTTACCTCCTGGCTAAAATCCCTACATGTGATTTTGGGGAAGCCGGGATGGCTCAGTGGGTTAAGCGCTCACTTTGACGCCCTGGGGACTGCGGATCAAATCCCAGCCCCAGCCCATGTGGACCCATATGCTGAACTGGGGAGTGCCCCCAGTTCAGTTCTCATCGGGGTGAGACCCTGGCCCAGTTCCTGCCTGGTGCAGCCCCGCGCTCACCTGTGGAATGAAACTATGTGGAAAAACCAATGATGTGCAACTATGGAGACTGTTCTGGGCCCTCCCCCTTCTCTTTCTCTGTATCTCTCTCTCTGTCAAAAACAATAAAAATAAATCTTTAAAATCCCTACATGTGATTTTTCAGGTGTGACCATGAACAAGTACAAAGGATTACCTGATAAGACAAAGGGACAACCTGCCCTCGCAGACTAGATATGGTTCACAGCCAGCGCATTGAACCTTTATAAGGTGTTGCATTCAAAGACTAGAACCTCTGGCCTGTGAGGTTCTAGTACATATTTGCATTCCTAGCCAAGGCACCTGCATTCATAGCACTCTATCTGAGGCGTTTGGCAGAGGTCTTCAGGTGTTTCTGCTGAGGCCTCTTTCTGGGGAGAGGTAGATGGAACTTTGAGGACTCTGAATCACTTCTCAGGACTAGATACTGAGAAGATTTTCACATCTGCACTGATCCATTAGACCCTTGACTGGTGCAACTTTTCATAGGGGAAAATGGAAAATGGAGGAGTAGGTGTTTTCTCCAGATTCAGCCTCTTGCATATACTATCACAATGATTACAGGCTTCACCATTACTTTTATTTTGATGTGTCATTTTATTTGGCTATCTCAGTACATGTCAGCTCAGACAAGTCCTTGACATTATCTAGGAGGACAAAATGTGATTTCCTTTGGATGAATTGAGCTGGCATCAGACAACTCAAAAGTTGCTTAAATACTTGGTATCAGTAAGCCACCATCCTTGAAGTTTTGGGGCTATGCACAAGAAAGAGGACATCAGTGACTAGAATACTGTCAAGATTCTTTTGAAGAAAAGTAACTCTGACAAATATTTGGCAAATGAGTGCTGTGAGTGTTCAGTGTCCTTAAAATTATTTTCCTCATGTTATCAAAATATTATAGTCATTGAAAACACAGTATCTTTCTCTAACAATATATCAATTTCTGATGGTAGAGACCGTATTAGTAAGCCATGTGATAACAAAAATAGCTTATATTTATTGAGTCTTTATAATGTTCCAAGATTTGTGATTTCATCTTTATAAAATTAAAATTCCCTGTATGTGTATGGTTAAGTGTGTTGCACATGCTTTAGATGCACAATCTAATCTTACTAGCAAAACAATGCCAGGAAGTACATATTTTTAATCTACTCTACCACATAGGTAATACATACTTTTATTAATCCCATTTTCTAGATAAGAAAAATCAATCACTGACTTTATAAGCAACTGCATGGAGGTCAAGCAAGCTGGTACCTAGAAAAGTTAAGATTAGACACCAGTTTGAAATAAGTTAACTAATCTCTATTAGCTGCAGTTTCTCACTATGAAGAGACAACATATACTATTAGACTCTTTTAATTGTTTAAAGGTATAACACATACAAAGGTGCCAAAATCAATTATTTGGCACTTACAAGTAGGCACTCTATGAGCATTTGTTTACAATAACAGCAATTACCAACTCTGCAACAAGTGTCCATAGCTGCACTAATTTCTTTGGTGAGCTGCTTCAACCAAACTTACTCTACATGATCAATAATTAACATTTTGATGCGTTAATCTACTAAAACATTCCTGAAAGGGGCTATCCCTAAAATCAAATATATTTTCCAAAACTTACATTTAGGTATTGAAATACATTACAGTTTGTAAAATAAGTATTTGAAAAGCACCCCTTAACTTGGTAGCTACCTAACCTTTCTGAATTAAGGTTTCTAAACTTATAAAATGGGCATAATAGATACATTGCAAATTAGTGGGATTAAAATGCACAGGACAGTGTTTGGCACATAGTGAGACATCAGCATATGATATGAATGTTATTATATGTGACTGGTTCCTGTACTTTTGGTAGGATATTCTTCCCTCCCCCAAAAACATCAAACCAATCTTGGAGAAAAGATGATTTATATACCAATGGCAGGGATGGTGTGCATTGATTGGCCCAGGCACCATTTGATCAACTCCCACAGAGGATTGATAGGCTTCCCATTGTCACTAAGCAGCTCCACAAATTTCATAGGCTCCTAAAATTGAAGAAAATAAAGGAAATATAAGTATTCTCTCAAAAAAGCATGCTTAAGACAAAAATAAGCACAGGACTGTTCATAAAAGCAGTATTAATAATAGCCAAAACCATCAACTGATGAATGGATAAATAAAATGTATCAATACAATAGAATATTATCTAGCCAAAAAGGAATAAGTCACTAATACAAGGTGCAACATGGATAAAATGTAAAAACAGCAACAATAATAACAAAACATTATGATAAGTGAAATAAGCCAATAACAAAACACCATACAATGTATGATTCCATTTGTTTGAAATGTCCAGAATCAGAACAAGCAGAACAAGAGAAATTATATTAGTTTTTGCTTAAGGCTGTGGAAAGGAGTAGTGACAATATTGGGGGTGTTACTGATAATGAGTATGGGTCTCTTTTTGTGGTGATGAAATGTTCAAAATTGATTGTGGTGATGCTTGTACAATTCTGTAAATCTTTTAAAAATTTTAATTGTAATGCTTTAAATAGGTGATTTACATGGTATATCAATTATAACTCAATAGATTTCTTATAATAAAGGAGCTACATTCCCATAAATGAGCATGGTTGAGAAAGTGGCCACATCCTTTTTCCACAGGAAAAGCTTCAAATGTTAACCATGTAATTTACCTGTTCTTAAGGGACAAACCATTACTGAGTAACATGGTAGAATGCCAAAGACTATCAGCTCTCAGTCAGGCATCATAACCCAAGGTGAGAGGAGTTTATTTTTTTCACCCTTTTGTCTCATTTCAGGTTTTTAATTTCAGGACCAATTTTAACAATAAGTGCCTATGTTAAGAGTGTCTCCAAATTATAAGAAAGTATCTTCTGCAAGTAAACTCAGAATAAACTTTTCTGTTATTAATCTTTGATTTAGTTTCGTTCTGATACTCTGATTATGAAACTGTATCTAAGAGTCAAACATCCTCGGCTAATCGAATCCCGGCCCTGGCCCATGTGGACCCACATGCTGAGCTGGGGTGTGCCCCCAGTTCGGTTCTTGCTGGGGCCTATGCGGGAGGCTCCCAGCCCAGTTCCTGCCCTGCACAGCCCTGTGCCCACCTGTGGAGTGAAACTATATGGAAAACTAATGTCAACTATGGAGACTGCTCTGGGCCCTCCCCCTTCTCTCTGTCTCTCTCTGTCTCTCTCTCTCTCTGTCAAAAATCAATAAAATAAATCTTTAAAAAAAAATCCTCGGCTTATGGATTTTTTAGAGATTTATTTTATTGTTTGAGAGAAGGTGTGAGAGAGTGAGAGAAAAGGGGAGGGCCCAGTGCAGTCTCTGTAAGTGGTATATCATTAATTGTGACAGTTTCATTTCACACAGGTGGATGTGGGGCTGTGCGGGGCAGGGACCGAACTGGGGGCCTCCTCCTCATGGGAGGCAAGAACCTTCATTGCCAAGCTATCCCAGCAGTTACCATTTGTGCTGCAGTTGACCATATAATTTATCACAGTCTGGGGCTGGGAATTGAACCCTGAACCTCACAATTGCAAGGCAAGTGCTCAACCACTGAGCTATCCTGGTATCTTAGCTTGTGGATTTACACGAAATTCCTATTCTGAGATGTTTCCAAGGTGTGTGTGTATATATATATTTGATTCTTACATACATGTCTAGTAATTAATAATTTATTTTTCTTAAGGTAGAAAAAAGTCATGAGAGTTCTCCTTTATTGAAGGGTTATTATATGTCAGGCACTTTATAAGAAATACTCATAATCCTGAAAAGAATCTTATAACACAGTATCAACAGCGTCATTTCATATATGAGTAAAGTAGAAGAATAGATCAATAACTACCCCACCAAAAAGACCTAAGAAGTGGCTTGCAATTTGATTTTGGCTCTGTCACACTCCAACACAGACATTCCCAATGGCCACTGTATGTACAGAAGTTAAAAGACCTGAAAATATGTTTAAAATTTTTTTCATAATGTCAAATTTATGTTATTGCTCTTAAAGAGTTCCTAACTAAAATCCTCAACAAGCCTGAAGAAAGCACAAGTAAAGCACCTTTCACAAGTACCCACATCAGCTTCCAACATGTAGGAAATAACAGGAGGGTGAAAATACATTGCAGGGAAGCAGATAACTGTGTGCATATCTCTGAAATCCTGTAATGGGGAAGGCAAAGTGGGCTCTTGACAATTGGGGTTACCTAATCATTTTATGCTTTATTGAAACCTACGTGTTCTGACACCCAGTACAAGTCACAAAAAGCTTCACATTCTTGGGCCCTTGTCCATAATTTTCCCTCTGCATGGAATATCTGTTATCGCTTTTTTACTTGGTGAAGGTCTCCAAATTACTCAAGGAGGATAGAAATTCCTCCCCAGGAGGTCTTCATTGACTTCCACAAAGAAGTGTGCTCACCCTCTGTGAGCCTACAACCATATATGCTCATACCAGTATAGCACTCACCAAATTGTGTAGTCTTTGATTATTTAACCCTGTCATCTATTTGCTTACGAAGTATGACCCACAATAAAAGCTCAGTAAGTATCTGTGGATGAAAAGGAGGAAAGATGTGAACATACCTTCCCATCATGCCCCTTTGCTGACATCATTGTGACCCATATCTGAAAAGAATACTTCATTTGCTTTAGTTTAACATGCTGAACGGAGGCTCCCAGCATAGTTTCCAGGTGAGTCACAACCTTAGAAAATGAAGATATAAGAAGAGACAAACACAATTAGGAAAAAGACATATTCTTGGAGAATGGTATCAGCAGGATGCCAGACAAACAAGCTCCAGGCACTCATTCCTCTGTAGGAACACTTACAGACCCAAGTCGCTCTGTGAGACCTCTGGAAACCAGGTAAGAAACTGCAGCAGCAAAACAAATGACTAAAGAAAGAAAAGATGTACTTAAAACACTAAGAAATCACATGGTATCTTTGTTCATTCTTGTCCCATTGACTTCCTGGAACAGTGCACAGAGATTGGGAGAAAGCCACGCAACTACCAACTTCTACCTGGGGATGGAAAGAAAGAGTGGAATTTGCTGGAAGAATTCTGCCTACTATAGGGCTAGCCTGAGGCACATATTTATCTCTTGCCTGACTGGGAAAATTGAGAGGAATATAAGCATAGTTTGGATTGCAGGTTAGAAGCTGCCAAAAGCAGTGGTTGGGCCTATGGTGTGATAGAGTTGCAGGGTTACTGCATACCTGTGGGTGGGTGTCTGGGTACAAGATATTACAGGCAGAGCAATAAAACAAAATAACTTAAGGGCTTGAGAAGAAGTAAGCACGAGACATTTAGGGACATTAAGAAGTTAAAAAGTAGTCATATGTACAGAGAAACTGGAACTTTTAAAAAATGGCACAGGCCCCAAAAAGATGCATTGGCAAAAGTTTTAAGAAAGTCCTTAGGCCTTCCTCCATACAAAGCCAGTCCACAAAGTCTAGGGTAGGCGGTTATTATTTTAAATATGCAATTTAAGAAAAAGTAACAAGGCACACAAAGAAATAGGGAAACACAGCCCAATCAAAGAAACAAAATTAATCTCTAGATTTTAAACCCTAAAAAACAGTCTTCTGGCTTATTTGACAAAGGCTTTAAAACAGCTGTCAAAAATGCTCAATGAGGGATGCAGGAACAGTTCAGCAGGTTGAGCACTTGTCTTGCAATGGTGAGCTTCAGGGGGATCAAATTCTGGCCCTGGCCAGTGCAAAGCCACATGCTGAACTGCGGCACAACTGGTAACTGCCAGGATGGTGGCAAAGGTACTTGTCTCCCATGCAGGAGGCCCCCAGTTCAGTTCCCACCCCGCGCGGTCCCACATCCACCTGTGTGGAATGAAACCATGTCACAACTGATGATGTACAACTATGGAGACTGCTCTGGGCCCTCCCCCTTCTCTCTCTCTCTTTCACACACACACACACACACCCTCTGTCAAACAATAAAATAAATCTTTAAATAAAAGAAAGAATGCTCAGCGAGTTAAAGGACATCATTGACAGACAGACAAAAATCAGGAAAATGATACAAACAAAATTATAAATGCACACCTAGAGATTATAAAAAAACAAAAACAAAAAACAACCAGAAATTCAGGAGTTAAAATACATAAGAAATGAATTGACAAATTCACAAGAAGGGTTCAAAAGAAGCCTGAGATAGGAAGAATAATAAATCAACAAAACAAACTTGCAGACAGGTCATTTGAAATCATTGAGCCTGAAGAGCAAATAGAAATAATAAACAAATGTGAAAAGAGACCAAGGGATTCAGAAGCTTCCATCAAACATAATACTATACACATTATGGGAATCCCAGGGGAAAAGAGAGAAAGGGGGACAGAGACAATATTTAAATAATGGCTGAAAACAACCCAAATTTAAAAGAAAAAATGTCCTTCTTTGTATTCACAAATACAAGAGGTTCAACAAACTCTAAATAGTATAACGCCAGAGACCCCAAGTGAGATGCATTTTTATTAGACTGTTGAAAGTCAAACACAAAAGAATCTTGAAAGCAGCAGGAGAAAAGTGACACATCACATACATGAGAGCCTCCATAAGAATCAGTGGTTTTCTCATCAGAAATCTTATTTTTTTTTATAATTATGTTATTATTTGATAGAAGTGGGGGGAGGTTGGAGAGAGAAAGATGAGAAAGATGAGAGAGAGAGAGAGAGAGAGAGAGAGAGAGAGAGAGAGAGAGAGAGAGAGCCCAGAGCAGTCTCCATAGTTGCACATCATTAGTTGTGACATGATTTCATTCCATGCAGGTGGATGTGAGGCCAAGTAGGGCAGGAACCAAAACAGGGGCCTCCCACATGGGAGGTAAGCACCATAGCCATTGAGCCATCTCAGTGGTTACCAGTTGTGCCACAGTTCAGCATATGGATTTGCATGAACCAGGGCTGGGAATTGAACCCTGGACCTCCCGAGTGTGAGGCAAATGCTCAACTGCTGAGCTCTCCCTGCATCCCTCAGCAGAAATCTTAAAGAGCTTAAAGAAAAAATAACTGTGGGTTGAGAACAAAACATATGGCAAAACTACCGCAAACATGAGGGATATGTTGTTGCAACCTTAGTCTGCAAAGATATATGTACCCCAATGTTTACTGCAGCACTATTCACAGTGGCCAAGTCATGGATATAGCCAAAGTGTCCTTTGATAGATGACTGGATAAAGAAGTTGTGTTACATAAATACAATAGAATATTACTCTATAAGAAAAGACGAAATACTGCCATTTTCAACAACATGGATAGAAGTTGAGAGCATCATGCTAAGTGAAATAAGCCAGAGGGTAAGGTGGGAGGGGGGTGAGAGAGGAGGGAGGTGCAGTCAAATATATGGTGATGGAAGAACTGATTCTGAGTGGTGAGCACACAATGCAATACACAGACAATATAATTTAGAATTATACACCTGGAGCCTATGTAATTTTTACCAAGCAATGTCATCCCAATACATTTAACAACAATAAAGAAAAATACTCTAGAATACTAAACCCTTGTTTATTCTGGCAGAAGAGTAACATCACATTCTCCACTTCCATAAAATAACGAATTTGATTTTAGTTGATATGAAATATGTCCTCCTCACCCCTCACCCCCACAAAATGTTATTTTTTGGCAATAGTTTGGGAAAGGTGAATGTGGCACCAATTCTTACTACTGCCACTACCCCCATGTAATGTCTTTCTCTACCGACCTCCTCCTTTCTCAGATACACACACCATTCAGTCTCATCTTCCTCAACATGCCACAATAAAATAAACAAAAGAAATAAACTAATGCATCAAATGATGACTACTCCGTAAGACCGCATGCCACGGTGTTTCAGAAACCCCTTAGTGAAGATCATATAGTTTTGTGATGTGCCTGGGGACTTTAAAAATGGGATTACAGTTGTAATCCCAGTAGTACTATAATGGTAAAGGGTTATAGTGAATAATTACCCACAAAACCATACTATACCGGTAAATCTAGGTTTCTCCTTTTAGTCAAAACCAATCTGAGAACTCTTAGTAAAGATTTGTCATCCCCAGATAGGACCTACATCATTAGTTTTAGTGTTTCCAGGTATTTTGTGTGTTTTTCTGTTGGTTTTTAGATTTGTTTTCCTAGTTCTACTTTCTAACTGGTTATTGCTGGTTGGGCATGCTACCTGTGGTTTTTCTCATATTCACCTTGTATCTTATTTTTGTTGAACTCATTTAATTTAAAAGATTTTTAATAATACCTCTTGAGTATTCCAATAATATACTCATATTTTAACTTACAAATCATTTTCAGTTTGTCTTTTTTTTCATAGACAGACACCTCTTATTTCTAAATTCTCTTTCAAATATACTTTATAAACAATAACGGTGTTAGTTGGTGTGCTTATCCTAGTTCTAATTTTAATATGATTTCCCTTAAATATTACATATGTACAATAAAAGAATACTTAGTATGGCAAATTAGGTTTTAAGGTTCTTGTTTTTCTTTAATCAGGAATAGACATTCGAATTTTATAAAATATCTTTATGGGAAAATATTGAGTTTGTACATTTCTCTTAGTTAGCCAATTATAAGGTATACCACAATATTAGAGATCCTTGTCTTTCACATGCCCATTTCAAAGCCTATTCTAAATTGTATAATATGAACTGAGATTCCTGAGTGGCTTTACATATATTTCTGTCTGTCTCTTCAATAGCATATACGTATTTTAAGTTAATTCAAATTGTTCCATGGTGGCTCTGCCTGCTAGCTGATGCTGGCAGGTCATGAAAACTGCATAATTTTCACTTCTGGTACTGCAGGGAGAATCTCAGTAATTCAAAGTGAGACTCTTGGTTAGTATCACCAGTAGAAAAACCATTTAGAACAGTGAGACCTTCATATAGTACATACAAATTTCAGGCCAGCAAAAAGGCATTCAATATTAAGTAGACTAAAGAATTTGGGTACAGGTACTTTTGAAAAAAAAAAAAAAAAGAATTCGAGTAATGATGATAAAGAAGCTCTAGAGTCAGATATTGAATTTTTTGCTTAATTTACTTAACAGTGGGGGTACTGGGGAAATTATTCTGCTGTGAGAGCAACTAAACGGTCTGAGTCGGAATTCAGTGTGATTTATTTACTTCTATGAACCCACTTGCTCGCCTCCTTTCTCCTGTTCCAGGCTTCATAGTTTCACATTTACTTCCCCACACTCCTGCTTCCTCCAAAATTAAACAATTTGCTTTGCCATTAGCATTATATGACTATTCCAGTCTTACCAATCCAAGCAATCACTGCATATTATCTTAATGTTCTATAGTTCGCTTTCCTTTACTTGTAATACTTACTATTTTTTATGTTTTCATTATTTACATACATAACTTCTTTTATAAGTTACCTTTCTCCTTTCCCATGGCTCTGGAGGTTTTTTATCTTATCACACATTATAACCTAAGTAAGTTTAATAACGCTTTATCATTTTTATTGCCCATATTTTCTGTAATTTCTTCCTCTACAATGTTTTTAATGCAAATTTGTGAAGCTATCTATCTTAATACTTATGAAGTTAATATATGAAAAAATTTATATCTTGGTTTATAACTTATCATGCACATTGTATTTTTCTCCCCCCATACCACAAAATATTACAAAAAGAAAAAAATGAAAAAGTCAATTGGGTTTTTTAACTACATTTTCCCAACAGATTTAAGAATAATGTATACATTTATAACAGATTTCAAATCTTGTAACTCAGTAACATCTATCTTCATATATTAAAACCATCTTTTATAGCACTCAAGTTTATAATTGTCTTCATACAGATTTCATACATATGTTTCAGCTAAATCATAAGTATTTCAAAATCATTTTCTACTAGTTGTTTCCAGTATATTGGAATGATTCTAATTTAGGGATTTTATGACTTTCATTAAGACACTTGTTGCCCTTACTGTGAGAGTTTTTACATGAATTTTCTTGAGGTCAGAGACATACAATTATTTTCCAAATAATGATCCATATTACTTTTTAATGGTGTCATATGTTGATATTTTTAATTGTTAAGTTTATTGGGGTGACATCGATTGATATCAATTACATTGTTTCCAGGTATACAATTCTACATTACATTGTCTATACATTGCATTATATGCTCACCACCCAGAATCAGCTCACTTACCATCACCGTATGTTTTATTCCTCCTCCTTACACCCCCCACCCACCTCTCCCACCCACTTCCCCCCATATATTGATTTACTAGATATTTTCATATTTCCCCCAGCTTTATTGCATTATGATTGACATGTAAATTGTGTAAACTTAAGGTGTATAACATGTTGCTTTGAAACATATATTGCAAAATGATTATAACCATATCATTAGCTATCAACTCCATCATGTCACATAAATGCCATTTCTTTTTTTGTGGTGAGAATATTTACGATCTACTCTTAGCAACTTTCTATAATCACAGTGCCGTACAAGTTTCCAGGTATAAGATATGTTCTAGGGATTTACTGTAGTTTTAAAAAATGTGATTTCAACATTTCACAGGGTTTTTCCTCTTATTAATTTTTGTCTTTGAATAAACTTTTGCTTTTAGAAAGACAAATTTGTTTCATTATTTCATTTGATCACAGAAGCATTTAAAAAACAAAAGAAATTAGAACTGTGACATATACACTGTGACCTCAATCATATAAAATTTACATCTACACATAGGCATAGAAGAATGACTGTACAGAAATAGGCAAAAATAGTAATAGTAGGTAACTCCAAGCAATTTTTTTCTTTGCTTTATTGTACTTTACTTTCAAAACCTTCCCTTTTTATTATTAAAAAAACAAAATATCAAAAATAACCATTAAAAAATCACACCAAAGTTCACTTAGTACAACTAATATGATCACCCTAATTCTGTATATTGACGCAGAAATACCTGGAATACAGTAAAGAAAAAGCATGAGAATAGTACCTCTTTGCCTAAATATGAATTCCAATGAAGAGATTCTATTTATAAATTACCTTTTTCTGAGCCATAATTAGGTCTTGGTCCACTTTGGACATTAAAATTGAACCACCATCATGTTCCATCCAGTAAAATTTCAAATCCTTTAAATGTACCTTTTCATCTAGTTTTAACCTGTGGAGAAAAAAAAACAAAAACAAACAAACTAAAAACTGGTATCAACAATTTACTTATGCTCACTAGTTCAATTCTAATAATTGAGCTTCTTCTGCTTTTGTGGAGTATTTTATTTTCTAGAATTGTTTGCCCGAAATAGTGATAAGACTTTAGAATTCAGATTTTCATTTAAGAATACCACTCTGCCTATAAAAAAGAGAAGAGCTGGGACTGAGTCAAAATTTTTTTAAGGATTTGTTTTATTATTTTGTGTGAAGGTGAAGGGGTGGGTGGGATGGGGTGGGCCCAGAGCCATCCCCACAGTAGTTGTGACATGGTTTCATTCCACACAGGTGGATGTTGGGCTGCGCAGGGCAGGAACTGAACTTGGTGCCTCCCACTTGGGAGGTGAGAACCTTTGCTGCCAAGCCATCCTGGCAGTTACCAGTTGTGCCGCAGTTCAACATATGGGGTTGCATGGAGAGGGGCCAGGAATAAAAGTCCAGACCTTGCAATTGTGAGGTATGTGTTTAACTGCTGAGCTATCCTGGCATCCCTGGAATGGGTCAAATTTGAAGATAGAGTGACAAGTTAGAAATTATTGTTGCCTGTAGTAGAATTGTAACCATGGTTATAGATTGACATGGAATGATGCAGGACATAATGAGGAGGTAATTGTCACTGGAGATTGCTTTGACATAGGAGTCACAGAGATGGGGAATTAAGTTTTATTGACTTGGGTGATCATGCTATAGTCACTAGAATTGGAGAAGACTAGAAATAGCAAATCACATTTGTAGAGCTTAGAAGAACAAAATAAATTTTAGACATAACGAAGGCTGTCTGGTAAAAATACAGCCATAAATGCCTCTATTTTCTAAAGTATGTGGCTGAATACTTTCTGGATAGCCCTTGATATTGAGTTTCAGTCCCTGAGATACCCAGTATGCCAGTCAATACACAGTCCTGTGGTTTAGGTGAGAAGAAGGAACTAGAAATACAGATTTGTGAACTTGTATGTATGAAAGGTAATTGGAATAGCAGGTATAAAATGAGCCATCCTGGGAGGTGGGGGAAAGAGAGGAGAATACCATGGGATGTAGAGTACAGCACAGGGAATATAGTCAATAGTATTGTAATAGCTGTGCAAGACATCAAATGGGAAAGAGACCTATTGAAGTTATTACTACATAAGGGCTCTATTCATATATATATATATATATATATATGCCAAGACCTTCTAGAGTAACAATATTTAAAGGATGGGCAAGAAAAGAGCCAGCAAGGCTCTGAAGAGTGTGCATAACAAAATCCAAAGGTAGAGATTGTTTCAAGAAGAGGTAGTCCATAGTGTCACAAGTTATCATGAGGTCATATAAGTGTTGAAAAGTACATACAAGGTGTGATCAAAATATATGGTGAATGTTTAAATAAAAAAAATTGTATTATAGTAAAAGACACATTGCCATTAATCCCCCTCAAAATACTCCTGCTCACTTCAATCATACTTATTCCATCGTTCTTGCC
>PVKE010026069.1:0-22554 GCA_004027555.1 Craseonycteris thonglongyai | reverse complement strand
ACACATACACTCACACACACATATATATATATATATATATATATATATATATATATATATATATATATATATATATATATATATATATATATATATATATATATATATATATATACACACACACACATATATATATATATATATATATATATATAAAGATTTATTTTTATTGTTTTTGACAGAGAGAGAGTGAGTGAGATGCAGAGACAGAGAGAACGGGGAGGGCACAGAACAGTCTCCATAGTTGCACATCATTGGTTTTTCCACATAGTTTCATTCCACAGGTGGGTGCGGGGTTGCACAGGGCAGGAACTGGGCCAGGGTCTCACCCTGGTGAGAGCTGAACTGGGGGCACTCCCAAGTTCAGCATGTGGGTCTGCATGGGCCGGGGCTGGGGCTGGGATTCAATCCTTAGACCCTGGGGCTACAAAGTGAGCACTTAACCCACTGAGCCATCCTGGCTTCCCACAAACAGATATTTTTTATATCACATTCTTAATCAGCATTATTCACAATAGCCAAAAAAAAAAAAAAAAAAAAAAAGCCCATTAACTGATAAATGAAGAAACAAAGTATGGTATATCCATACAATGGAATATTATTTAGCTTTAAAAATAAAATGAATTTGGGGCATACATTATAACATGGATATAACTTGAAGACTTTATGCTAATTGGTCACATTGAAACAAATACTAAATTATTCTGTATGTATGAGGTACTTAGAATAGTGAAATCCATAGAGAGAAAGTAGAGTGGTAGTTCTCAGGTGCTGCGGTGAATTGGAAATTACAAGTTAATGTTTATGAAATCGAAAGTTTCAAATAGAAAGAATGAAAAGACTCTAGAAATTGATGGTAGTAATAGATCCAAAACAATGTTAATGTGCATAATGCCACTGATTGTATACTTAAAAAGGTTTAAAATGGTAAGTCTAATGTGTAGTACATTTTACCAAAATAAAAATGAAATTAGATAAAATTTCATTTATGATCACCAAAAATAATATAATATTTAGAAATAATGTTATAAAAAGAAGTATAAGATATATACTACAAACAAAGTATGTTATTGAAAGAAAGTCCTGTATAAATATAAAGATATTTTATCTTCATGTATTGGAAATCTCAATATTATTAATGCAGTACTCCCCAAATTGGATACAGAGAGTTCTACTCTCTGTTTCTCTGTATTGATCATAATCCTTAATAAACCCAAATTGTCTTTCATTATGAAATTGACAAGCTGATGCTAAAAGTAATACGTAAATTCAAGGGTAGCAAAACAGTAAAAATCACTTTGAAAACATATTTTTCAAAAATACTTGAAACTGAAAACATACTTCTAAATTTTAAAACGTATTAGTTAATATAATCAAGACAATATAGTACTGTGCTAAGAGTAAGGATATAAATATATATATATTTAATTGGAATGAAATAAAGAATTCAGATATAAAACCTCTTTACTTACAGTCATTGACTTTTGACAAGAAAGTCAAGGCAATTTAATGGAGAATGTATGGCTTTTTCAACTAGTGCTACTGGGACAAATAGATATCAACGTGCAAAACAAGAAAGTTAGACTGGTACATCACAAAATCACAAAATTTAACTGAAAATGGATCACAGGATTAAATGAAAGAGCTAAACTTACAATGTACTTAGAACATATACAAGTACATTTTTGTGACTCTGGCATAAGCTATGTTATAGAAGACAGCAAAACACAAAAATGAAAAAACCAATAGATTAATTGAATTTTATCAAAATTCAGGCCCTCAGTGTTGCAAATGATACAACCAGAAAAGTGACAGACAAACTAGAAAACTGGCGAAAATAATTACAAATCTTATATCTGATATGAGACTTGTGTATCCAGGCTATATAAAGAACACTTACAAGTTCATACTAAATATACAAAAAACCCAATTACGAACAGAAAGCAATTTAAAAACATATCTCTGTAGAAGATATAAAAATGGCTCATCACTCATGAAAATGTGTTCAGCATTAAAAAAAAAAGTACATCAAAACCACATGAGATACTACTTCACACTCAGGTTGATTTTGATAAAAACAACAAGCAACGTGTGTTAGTGAGGAAGTGGAGAAATTGGTATCCCTGTAATGCTCTTTTTCCAGCACTGCTCAAGCTCTTGTATCTTGTTTCTAGTGTCATTCCAGTAAGAACTGATATCTAATTAGCTTCAGATTATCCTTGTTAAAAAAAACCCTGGGAGACTCCCCCTTAACAAATCTGGGGTTCCTAATCAACAGGACAACTTTCTCTTCAATGCTGCCTCCTGAAGTTTACCCATCATTTCTGCTTCTCTGAGCTCTGTCCTTGGCCTCCTTATCTCAGTGGGAATGCTGTACTAAGCCTAGGACTCCAATTCCCTGTGCTGAGGTCAACAAATTATAAGTAGGACTGAATTTTCATAAAATTAATATCTTGTTTTCCTTTCTTCAGATATTATAGTTTTTCATTTTCTGTTAACTTCCCAAAATCATTTCCCTCAAGTATAATATCTTATTTTGTATTTTTATTATGCGAGGGCTAGTTTGGCACCATTTAATAGACAAATTTTATCATGGCCAAAGTGGAAGCCCTACTTTTCTTCCTTAGAGTAATGGGTATCTCCAAATTAATTTAATAATAAGTAGGTGCAATTTCTTTAATTAGCCTTTAGAACAATTAAGCAAATAACAAGGAAATTTCAATTTCAATATAATATTTTGGATGAGTTTGGACTAATGGAGAGTTGACCTTTTCTGATTTGTGAAGTAGGGAAAGGAGAGCTTTTAAAAGTGCTAAGTTCTACCACTTAAGTTCAAATATGCAGCATAAGACTGCTGCATATTTGCTTAATTTCAATAATTTTGCCTATATTTGTCAATTTTCTATAATACTTAAAACATTCTGAATCACTTCATTTTAGGTGAATCACTTCTTATCAACACAATTGGACTGTGACTGTTTTATTAAAAGTTATTAAATTTTGTTCTATTTTGTGAGCATAAATTTAATTTATATTTAATATTATAGTTATATTGGTGGTAACTCTGATTGCTTAATTTAACTTTTTTTTGTATTTTAGTATCTGGACTTTTTTTGTTGTTAAATTGGACATATTTTTCTAATTTTCTGTAATAATTTTGTAACACCTAGAGGAATATCTATTTTTCTAATTGATATAATAAGAATTCATTTAAATTATCTTATACAGATAATATAGAAATTTAAACTCGTTTACAAACATTAATTGTTCTTTAAATTTAACTTTCATTTTACAATCATTTTTTAAGTCATTTTTAAAACAGTTCTCCTTGTGCTCAATTTTATAAACAGAAGAATTTAGTACTAGATACTAGTAACAGTTTAATGTGTTGTAAGCAGCAGTTCACCAATAAAAATTCACTACAATAAAATACAATGCAAAATAGCACATAAATAAAGGTTATATGTATAATAATTAAAATAAAATTATGTCAATGATATAGATATATACGTATTGAGTTGACAAAAATGTATAATGTGTTTTGTGACATAGTAGCAGAATATTAGAGAACACATTTAAGTTTACTCATTCCATGACCATTACTTGAAAGTCAAATTTTTGTAATGCAAATTACAAATATGCATTTGCTATTCTTTTTTAAAAAGTTAAAAGGTACTCTCATGTTTTCAGATAAAATTGCCTATGTGCCTGTAAAACGACGTGCTCCTCCTCGAAAACATGTCACCTTGATTGGTTTCTGCATTTTTCTATCTTTCCTTATTTTAATTGCCATCATTGTTCTTAAATGGAATAAAATCAGTTTTTGGGAAAAAAAGGGAAGTGTAAGTAGAAGGTAAGTTAACATCACTTCTTTTTTTATAAAAAGTTATTTTTCAGTTATATTTGACATACAATATTATTTTTTTTTTACTTTTCTTTTTTTTTTAATTTTTAATTTTCTGTATTTAAGTTTTATATACTTCTATAGCCTGATTTAATTTTCTATGTTTTTTATTGTTAAATGTAATGGAGTGACATTGGTTGGTAACAATTAGTTTCCAGATGTACAAGACCACATCACATCACCCATGTGTACAGCATAGTGTTTAAACATTTATATAATTGATTCAGTGATCTTTCCAATTAGTCTAGCACCCACTTAGCATTATACATAGTTATTCAACATTAGTGACTATATACTCTGCTGTACTTTATATCCTCATGTCTATATTGTAACTACCAATTTGTATTTCTTTCTTTTTAAGTTCTGTTACTTGCTGCATAATTTTTTTATTCTTACTAATTTTTTAAGGTGCCATTGGTTAATAAAATTATATAAGTTTCAAGTGTACAGTTCTATAATAACATCATCTGTATATCTCATTGTATTCACCAACCAAAGTCAAATCTCATTCTGTTACCATGTATTTGACCACTTTTACCTTCTTCTACCACCTCCTCCCCACCTTATCTTTGGTAACCACTAAACTGTTGTGTGTTTATGAGTTTTTGATATTTGTCTTTTTTGTTTGTTGCTTTTAGCTTTATATCCCATGTATGAGTGAAATCATACAAGTCTCAAATTTTTCTTTCTGACTTATTTTACTTAGCATGATAATCTGATGATCTATCTGTATAGTTGCAAATGCCAATATTTCACTTTTCTTAAGAGAGAGTAATATTCCATTATATATATATATATATATACACACACACACACATACACGTATGTGTATATGTACATACATATACATATACATATACATACATATACATATGTACATACATACATAATGGAATATGTAGCTTTGATTTTCATTTCCCTAGTAGTTAATGAAGTTGAACATCTTTGAATATATCTCTTGGCTTCTTTGGAGAAATGTCTGCTCTCATCTGTTCCTATTTATCTTTTGATCTCTCATTTTTAAATTTCTTCTTTGACCCTGTCATTCTTTTACAGCATATTGTTTAATCTCCGTGTATTTGTGTGTGTGCTTTTTTTTTTTTCTATCTCTTTGTAGTTGATCACCAATTTCAAAGCCTGTGGTCAGAGAATATGCTTGATATAATTTCAATCATAAATTTGGAGAGGCTAGTTTTGTGTCCCAGCATGTGGTCTATCATTGAGTATGTTCCACATTCACTAGAAAAGAATATATAGTCTTTGGTTCTAAGATTAAGTTATCTGTAAATGTTAATTATGTTCATTTGGTTCAATGTGGCTTTTAAAGCTGATAGATCCTTATTGATTTTCTGTTTGGATAATTTGTCTATGGTTGTCAGCTTTCACTGTGTTTTTGTCAGTTTCTCCCTTTAGTTCTGTTAGTATTTGTTTTATATATTTTGCTATTTCCTGATTGGTAACATATTGATAAATGTTAGGTCTTCCTAATGTATTATTCTCTTTTTTATTATGAAACATCTATCTTTGTCTCTTGTTATTTCTTTTTTCTTTTTTACCTTGAAGTGTGTTTCATCAGATTATAAAGATGGCTACATCTGTTTTTGTCTGGATACCATTTCTTGGAGCATAATTTTTCACTTTTTCACTTTGAGTCTAGATTTGTCCTTACAGGAACAATGTGCCTGCTGGAGGCAGCATATGATTGTTCTGTTTTTTGATCCAATCTGCTACTCTGTGCCTTGGAGAGTACAGTGCATTTACGTTTTAGGGTGATTTTTTAAAGATTTATTTTATTGTTCAAGATGAGGTGTGAGAGACAGAGAGAGACAGAGGGAGAGACAGAGAGAAGGGGGAGGATCCATAGCAGTCTCCATAGTTGTACATCATTAGTTTTTTAACACAGTTTTATTTCACACAGGTGAATGTAGGGACACAGAGCAGAACTGAACTGGGTGCCTCCCTCAAGGAAGGTGAGAACCTTTGCCGCCATCCTGGAAGTTACCAGTTGCATGCTCACAGTTCAGATGTGGGATTGCATGGGCCAGGGCTGGAATTTAATCCCTGGCTCTCATGATTGCAAAGCAAGCACTCAACCTGTTGAGGTTTCCCAGCATCCCCAGGATTATTATTGATATATAAACATTTTCTGTAGCAATTTTATAGTCTTCTTTCTGGTAGCTCGGTGTCTCTACTGTTTCTTTGCTTTTGTGTTTCTGTCTATTATTTTAGTATGGTGGTATTCTATGATTTTACCCACTCAGTTTCCTCTTATTTTATGTTGTATATCTCAGTTGTAGATTCTATTTTGTGTGTGTGTGTGGTTACCATTAAGTTTATGTAAAAAGAAAGTTTGTTGTATATTGCAGTCATTTTTCTTCTATAAGCACTTTCTCTCTACTTCTGTGCTAATTCAGATATTTACCATCTCCCATTTTATGGTTTTGTCACATTTTCTCCCTAATTGGGGTGAATTCATTTCTGAATTGCAGTAACAACTGCATTCTTTTTCTTCACTCTCTCTCTGTTTACTGTTTTTACCTTCTTTAACCTTTATATTATATGTAAGTGTATAGTACCCTTTTCTGAATAGTGGTCACAATTTCATGCTTCTCTCTGTTAGTCCTCTTACTTATAGCTTCTTATGGTTTTGTCTGTTTGTTTTAGGTAAAGTTACCCTCTTCAATATTTACTGTACTACATGTCTTGGGTGAAAATTCTCTCAGATTTTGTGTGTCTGGAAAGGTTTTTATTCCTCCTTCATATCTAAAAGATAACTTTACTGTATATATTAATAATACTCTTGGCTGGTATTTCTTAATTTCAAAAGCTTGAATATTTTATGTTACTCCCTTCTGGCATGTGAAGTTTCTGCTACTAAAGCTGATGATAAATAATGGCCATCCCTTCATATCTTACCATATCTCCTTCCAGGATGCCTTGAATTTATGTCAGTTGTTTTCTTAATTGTGAAATTTATTGGGGTGATATTGGTTGGCAAAAATTACATAGGTTCCAGATGTACAACTCCACACTGCACCATCCATGCATTGAATCACGTGCTCACCACACGGAGCCAGCTCTCTCTCCCCTACCATACACTTGATGCCCCCTCCCTACTCCCTCAATCCTCCTACTCTCCCACCCATCTTCTCCTTCACTCTCAGGCAACCAGTGAACCACTGACTGTATCCATGACTCTCTGTTTCCCTGTTACTTTCAGAATTATATTCCACCTATAAGAGAGGTCATATGTTTCTTGATTCTTTTAGTCTGACTTATTTCACTTAATAAGAAGTTTTCACATAAAGCAATGTATAGACAATGTAATGTAGAATAGTACACCTGAAAACAATGTAATTGTTATCAATCAATGTCACCCCAATAAATTGAACAATAAATAAAAACATGGTTTCAGGGTCCATATATGTTGTCACAAATGGTTGTATTTTACCTTTCTTATCACTATGTAGTATTCCATTGTGTAAATGTACTACAACTTCTTTATCCAGTCATCAATCAAAGGACACATTGGTTGTTTCCATCACTTGGTCACCATGGACAGTGCTGCAATGAACATTGGGGTACATATATCTTTGCGAATTAAGATTTTCAAGTTTTTTTTGAGGATAGATATCCAGAAGAGATTACTGGGTCACATGACAATTTCATTCCTAACATTTTGGGGAATCTCCATACTGCTTTCCATAATGTCTACACCAGTTTACATTCCTACCAGTAGTATATGATGGTTCCTTTTTCTCCACAGCCTCTCAAGCACTTGCTATTCCTTGTCTTTCTTTTCTGTTAAATTTATTGGGGCAACATTAATTGATATCAGTTACATTTTTTCCAGGTGTACAATTCTACATTACATTGTTTATACATCGCATTATGTGCTCAAAACCCAGAATCAGCTGATTTTCTATCATCGTATGTTTGATCCCCATCCCTACTTCCCCCCACCCATCTCTCGCACCCACTTCCCCCCTTACCTTGAGGTAACCACTAAATTGTTGACTGTGTCCATGACTTTTTGTTACTTTGTTCTTTTCAGTTTTATATTCCACCTATAAGTGAGGTCATATGTTTCTTGATTCTTTCAGTTGACTTATTTCACTTAAAGTGTTTTCAAGGTCAGTCCATGTTGTCACAAATTGCTGCATTTCATCTTTTTCTTATTGCTGAGTAGTAGTTCATTGTATAAATAGACCACAACTTCCTTATTTAGTCATCTATCAGAGGACACTTTGGTTGATTCCATGACTTGGCTACCATGGACAGTGCTGCAGTGAACATTGGGGTACATATATCTTTGCGGATTAATGTTGTCAGGTTTTTTTTTTGGTAAATACCCAGGAGAGGGATTGCTGAGTCATATGGCAATTCCATTCTTAATTTTTTGAGGAATGTCCACACTGCCTTCCACAGTGGTTGTACCAATTTACATTCCCACCAGCAGTGTATGAGAGTTCCTTTTTGTCCACAGCCTCTCTAGCACTTGTAATTCCTTGTCTTGTTGATTATAGCCATTCTAACAGGTGTGAGGTGGTATCTCATTGTGGTTTTAATTTGCATTTCCCTAATTTCTAGTGATGTTGAGTATTTTTTCATGTATCTGTTGGCTATTTATATGTTTTCAGGGGAAAAGTCCCTGTTTAGGTCTTCTGCCATTGTTTAAATTGGATCCTTGGTTTTGTTTTGTTTTGTTGTTGAGTTGTATGAGTTCTTTATATATTTTAGATATTAGCCTCTTATCAGAGGCATTGTTTGCAAATATTTTCTCCCATTCGGTTAGTTTCCCTTTTACTTTGTTGACAGTGTCCATTGCTGTGTAGAAGTTTTTTAGTTTGATATAGTCCCATTCATTTATTTTTGCTTTTACTTTCCTTGCATTTGGGGTCAAGTTCATAAAGTGCTCTCTGAGCCCAAGGTCTATAAGTTTAGTGCCAATGCCTTCTTCTGTGCACTTCATAGTTTTGGATCTTATGTGGAGGTCCTTAATCCACTTTGAGTTAATTTTGGTATATGGTGATAGTTCATAGTCCAGATTCGTTCTTTTGCAGGTGGTTTTCCAATTTTCCCAGCACCATTTATTGAAGAGGCTTTCTTTTCCCCATTGTGTATTTTTTGCTCCTTTGTCAAATATTATCTGTCCATATATTTGTGGGTTTATTTCTGGGTTTTCCATTTTGTTTCATTGGTCTGTATATCCATTTCTCTGCCAATACCAAGCTGTTTTGATTATTGACACTTTGTAGTATAGACTGAAGCCAGGGAGCATGAAGCCTCCAGCCCTGCATTTTTTCGGAGGATTGCTTTGGCAATTCAAGGCCTTCTGTAGTTCCATATGGATCTGATAATTTTTTTTAATGGGTTCATTGTTTTTATACAAACTTTTTTTTTTGTCAAATTTATTGGAGTGACATTGATTGGTAACAATTAGATCGTTTCCAGATGTACAAATTCACACCACATCACCCATGCATTGCATCATGTGCTCACCACTCAGAATCAGCTCTCCTTTCATTACCATATATCTGGTGCCAACTCCCTCCCCCCTCTCCCCCCCGCCCCCCATTGCACTCTCCCTCCCTCTTGATAATTTTTTTATCTATTTCTTGAAAGAATGTCTATGGGATTTTGATGGGAATTGCATTAAATCTGTATATTGGTTTGGGTAATATGGCCATTTTAACTATGTTGATTCTTCCAATCCATGAACATGGAATATCCTTCCATTTCTTTGTATCTTCAATTACTTTTAATAGTGTCTTATAGTTTTTCATGTATAAGTCCTTCACATCCTTTGTTAAGTTTATTCCTAAGTATTATTTTTTTTGATTGCAGACAGTATTGTTTTTTTTCATTTCTTTTTCTGAAGTTTCATTGTTTGTATATAAAAAAGCTGTAAAATTTTGTACGTTGATTTTGTATCCTATAACTTTACTGTATTCATTTATTATTTCTAACAGTTTTCTGGTGGAGTCTTTGGGGTTTTCTATGTAAAGGATCATGTCATATAAAAAAAGTGACAGTTTAACTTCTTCATTTATAATTTGGATGCCTTTTATTTCTTTTTCCTATCTGATGGCTCAGGCTAGGACTTCCAGCACTATGTTGAATAGCAGTGGTGACAGGGGACATACTTGTCTCGTTTCTGAGTTTAGAAGAAAAGGTTTCAGTTTTTCCTCATTTGGTATGACATTTTCTGAGGGTTTGTCATATATGACCTTTATTATGTTGAAGTATTTTCCTTCTATACCCATTTTATTAAGTGTATTCATCATAAATGGATGTTATATCTTGTAGAATGCTTTTTCTCCATCAATTAATATAATTATATGGTTTTTATCTTTAATTTTGTTTATGTGGTATATCACATTGATTGACTTGCATATGTTGAACCATCCTTGTGTCCCTGGGATGAATCCCACTTGATCGTGATGTATAATCTTTTAAATGCATTGCTGTATTCTATTTGCTAGTATCTTGTTTAAGATTTTTGCATTGTTGTTTATCAGAAATATTGGCTGGGGGCCTCCTGCATTGGAGGCACGTCCCCTTGAGCCAGGGGCCAAACCAGGGGTGAGAACTGAACTGAGGGCCTCGTGAATGGGAAGCACACCCCAGTTCAACGTATGGGTCCACATGCGCCGGGGCTGGCATTTGATCCTTGGTTCTTGGGGCTGCAAAGCAAGCGCTTAAACTGCTGAGCCATCCCAGCTTCTCTCTGTATAAAAATCTTGCCAGGAATAAAGAAATATTTTACAGAAAAAAAAAAAAAAAAGAAATATTGGTCTATAGTTTTCTTTTTTTGTGATGTCCTTACCAGGCTTTGGTATTAGGGTAATGTTGGCCTCATAGAATGAGTTGGAAAGTATTGGCTCTTCTTCAATTTTTTGGAGAAGTTTGAGGAGGATAGGTGATAGTTTCTCTTTGAATGCCTGGTAAAACTCATTAGTACCAGCCTCATAGGATGTATTTGGTTGACATGTGCCAACTATTTGCAGCCCACAAAGAAAAAAATAAATAAATAAACAAAACAAAACAAAAACTCATTAGTGAGGCCCTCTGGTCCTGGACTCTTGCTTTTGGGAAAGTTTTGGATGATTGTTTCAGTTTTCTCACTATTGATTGGTTTGTTTAAGTTATTCAGTTCTTCTCGATTCAGTCTAGGTAGAGTATGTTTCTAAAAACTTGTGCATTTCTTCTAGGTTGCAAAATTTGGTGGCATATAGTCTGTAGTATTTTTATATGATCCTTTGTATTTCTGTGGTATCAGCTATAATTTCTCCTCTTTCATTTTTAATTTGGTTTACTTGTGTGTTTTCTCTTTTTCTCTTGGTGAGTTTCGCCAGGGGTGTGTCAATTTTGTTAATTTTTTCAAAGAACCAGTTCTTTGTTATATTACTTTTCCTATGGTTTTTCTGTTTTCTATGTCATTTAGTTCTGCTTTAATTCTTATTTAGTTTCTTCTGCTGGATTTGGATATTTTTTGTTCTTCTTTTTCTAGTTCTTTAAGATGTGATATTAGGTTGTCTACTTGTGATTTTTCTTGTTTCTTGAGAAAGGCCTGTAGTGATATAAATTTCTCTCTTATCACAGCTTTTGCTGCATCCCAGTAATTTTGGAATGTTGTGTTTTTGTTGTCATTTGTTTCTATGTATTGTTTAACCTCTTCTTTTATTTCTTCTTTGATCCTGTCATTTTTGAATAACACGTTGTTTAATCTTCATGTACACATGTTTTTTCTTGCTTTCTTTTTGTAATTGATCTCCAATTGCAAAGCTTTGTGAAGGGGGGAATACATTTGGTATGATTTCGGTCTTCTTAAATTTGCTGAAGCTAGCTCTGTGTCCCAGCATGTGGTCTATCCTTGAAAATGTTCCATGTGTACCGGGAAAAAATGTATAGTCTTGTGTTTTAGGATGAAGTGTCCTGTAAACGTCAATTATGTCCAGTTGCTGTAATGTATCATTTAAAGTTGTTATTTCTTTGTTTCTTTCTGTTTGGACGATCTATCCATGGCTGTCAATGGGGTGTTCTAGTTCCCTCTTATAATTGTATTTTTGTCAGTTTCTCCTTTTAGATCTGTTAGTAGTTGCTTAGTAAATTTTGGTGCTTCTTGGTTGGGGGCATATATATTAATAATTGTGATATCTTCTTGTTGTATTGTCCCCTTTATCATTATGAAATACCCATCTTTGTCTCTTACTATCTTTTTGATCATGAAGTCTGCTTTGTCAGATATAAGTATGGTTACACCTGATTTTCTCTGGGTGCCATTTGCTTGGAGTATTTTTTTTCACCCTTTCACTTTGAATCTATGTTTGTCCTTGTGGCCGAGGTGCATCTCTTGTAGACAGCATAAGGTTGGTTTTTGTTCTTTAATCCAGTTTGCTACTCTATGTCTTTTTATTGGTGAGTTCAGTTCATTTACATTTAGGGTGATTATTATTATATGAGGATTTCCTATAGCCATTTTGTCTTTTGTTTGCTGGTTTACTCTTTTTATTGATTGCTTCTTTGCTTTTTTCTTCTCATTGATTATTTTAGTTTGATGATGTTTATGACTGTTTTTTCTATATTCTCTTCTTTTGTTTGTATCTGTCCCAGTTCTATGTTCTTTTTCAGTAGTTACCATGAACTGTATATAAAAGAAAGTTTCATATATACAGTGGTTCCTTTCCTTAAAGATATTTCTTATCTCCATTTTCTTTGGAAACTTAAATCTTTATTTCCTCTACTTTTTATATTTTTGTTGTTCCAGTTTATCCCTATTTACTTTTACTTTTTTGTTTCAGGTCCAATCGTCTCTTTCAGTGTTCTTTGAAATGATGGACTTGTGCTGTAGAATTCCTTCAGTTTTTGTATGTCTGCAAAGGTTTTGATTCCTCCTTGATATCTAAAGGATAACTTTGCTGGGTATAGGATCCTTGGCTGGTAATTTCTCTCTAACATTTTGAATGCTTGATCCCGCTTGCTCCTGGCTTGTAGAGTTTCTATTGAGAAGTCTGATGAAAGTCTGATGGCCTTTTCTTTATAGGTTATAGTGTTCTTTTTTTCTGGTGTCCTTGAGGATTTTTTTCCTTGTCTTTGGTCTTTGACATCTTCAGTATAATGTGTCTTGGAGAGGGTCTGCTAGGATTCAAGTAGCTGGGGGTCCCATTTTCTTTTTGGAATTTGTAGTTTTATTCCCTCCTCTCCCCCCACCCCCCACCGCCCCCGCCCCCATAGATTTGGGAAGTTCTCATCTACTATTTGTCTCAGCAAATTCTCTGTGTTCATTTCATTTTATGGTTCCTCTGGAATACCAGTTTTTCTTGTTGTTTTTTCTAATGGAGTGAGATAGTTCTTGTATACATCTTTCATTTCTCTTTTTAGCTTTTAGGTTTCTCTTTTCTTTCTTCTGTGACATTTTCAAATTTCTGTCTTCTATTTCACTAATTCTTTCTTCCATCTAGTCAGCTCTGCTTTCTCTGCTGGTTATTTCATTTTTTATTTCTTTCATTGTGTTTTCTCCAGAATTTCTATTTTATTCTTTTATATAGGTTCAATTTCCTTTCTGAGATCATTTAGCTTCCTCTGTGTACCCTGCCAATTTTCTTTGATCTTTTTGAGCATTTTCAGAATTGCAATCTTGAATTCTGGGTCATTTAGCTCATATATTTCTTTATCTTCCAGTTCCTTTTCTTGAGATTTTTATTTTTTTATTTTTCTGTGTACCTTTGTTCACTTGGGTACTTATTGCTATTGGAGGGTTCCTTTTCTTAACATGAGAACTTTTCCCTTGGTAGATATGAGGAGTTCTTTTTTTGATTTTTTTGTTTCCTAGCTGGTGTTGCTGCAGTATCTTATAATATTTTCTCTTGGTTATTTGGTTTTCTCACAGTGGAAAACTTTCTAGAATGTGGGATCTACTTAATTCAGTTATCTTGGTCTTTTTATGCCTCCTCTTTTGGAAGATGTGGTGGGCAATATTATTCTATGCCTCCAAGATCCCACTGCAGTCAGAAGCTGTCATACCTGTGCTTTAGTTTTCTTTGATCCCTGTGCCAGCTTCAATGGTAAAGGTTTTGGTGGGATTTGTTGGAAAAGTGCATGTCTGTTTCCTTCACAGGGTAATGGTGGCTTCTTGGCAGCAACTCACTGAATACAGGCTCTGGACAGAATGGTGGGACAAGCTATGGGAGAGAACAAGGGAAAGTAGCTAGCTTCTGTGTCCAAGGCCACATGGTGCTCTGGTTGGGGCCTTACCTCATTGAGGGCCACTGTGTGCTTTAGCTGCCAGCATGCTCCTGCTGCCAGCACTCCAGCCACTGGAACACCAGATTTTTGCTCTGGTCTTATACTTTGTGGGCTTCACGTTGTAGCTGCCTGATATGCTCTGCCAGCTGGATCCACACTCCAGTCACCTGTGTCGGTCTCTGACAACTGCTGGTGCCTCACTCTGGCTTCCAGCTTTGCATTATGGCTGCCATTGCCATGCTATGGCTTTTCCCCTCATGCTTCTGCCATGGCATCTTGCTATAGCCAGCCATGCTTGTTTCTGCCATCCACCTCCCATTCTGGCTGCCCACACCTCTGCCTTTGTCCATTCTAGGCCTCCAACTGTCCCAGAGTCACTTTGCTACTTGACCTACACTCCCATGCTCCCACCTGTCTCTCATCTCTTGGTTTCTGGGTCAGTTTCTGGGTTCGTCATGGGTAGGTCTCAAGGTCGCACTCCACAGCATGCCTTTACTCTGCTCCCTTTTCTTTTCTCTCACCTACCTCTTTTTCTCTGGCTTTAGGCATTTTCTTGTGATAAATGAATCTCAGCTGAGACTGTGTGTTACTTAAAGATTCTCAGGTTGGGTTTTACTCATTTAATTTGTTGTTCTTTCCAGGAGAGGTTCAAGAGCTTCTCTCATGCCTATCATTAGTTTTGACAGTTTCAATATCATATGCCTTGACAGAGGCCTTTTTGGATTGAGAAAATTAAGTGTTCTGTTTTCTTGTTGGATTTGAAGATTTAGTTCTTTCCATTGGGGTGGCAAGTTCTTGTTGACTGAATAGGCTCTCTGTGCCCTTTTTTCTCTTTTCTTCTGATACTCATTATTCTTATATTGCTTTTTCTAATAGAGTCAGGTTGTTCTAAAGTTCTTTTATTTCTTTTAACTCTTCAATCTCTCTTTCTATCTGTATCATTTCTATATTTCTATCTTCAATATCATTAATTCTTTTCTCCATGTGGTCAGTTCTGTTTCCTAAGCTTGCTATATTATTCTTCATCTCATTTATTGAATTTATCAGCTCTATAATATCTATTAAGTTTTTAAAAATATTTCAATGTCTTTGTTAAAGTATTCATTTTTTTGTTGTTGTTGATTTTATCTCTGAATTCACTTAACTGCCTGATTTTCTTGCATCTTATTGACTTTTCTCAGAACTGAAATCTTGCATTCTCTGTCATTAAAATTACATATTTTCATGTTTTTAAGTTTTTTTCTGGAGATTTTTAAATTTCTTTTTTTTAAAGATTTACTTTATTGATTTTTGATGGAGAGAAACAGAGACAGCAGGAGACAGAGATAAGGGGGAGGGCCCAGAGCAGTCTCCATAGTTGACATTAGTTTTCCATATAGTTTCACTCCACAGGTGGGCACGGGGCTGCGCAGGGCAGGAACTGGGCCGGGAGCCTCCCACATAGGTCCCAGCAAGAACTGAACTGGGGGCACACCTTAGTTCAGCATGTGGGTCTGCATTGGCCGGGCCTGGGATTCGATCCTCGGTCCCCAGGGCTTCAAAGCAAGCGCTTAACCCGTTGAGCCATCCCAGCTTTCCCTAAATTTTCTTTTTTGAACTGCCTTATTACCTTGGTTTCTCATAACATTCAATGTATTATTTTTGCTTCTAGGTATCTATGTGAATGAGCACTGATAAAGGTTTGCTACTAGAAGTTAGTTTTTTCAGTAGATGATACTGGAATGTTTTATTTTCTCTTTCCTGTTCTTGCTTCTCCTGGTCAAAGATTGCCTAGCTAGGTGGGTGTCTCCATTGTGACCAGGTTTTCTGGTCTCAGGACAACAACCATGTGGCAGAATGGTGGATAATAGGGTTATAAGCCCCTGAAATACCAGTGCTTCCTCTGTAGCTAGATGCAGTGCTGTGCTCCCTGAGCTGTCCCATGCACCCCTGCTGGGATTAGCTGAGAATGATAAGTTTGGGGTGAGCTGGAAAAGGTGACTGTTGTGTTTGTTATTTTCCAAATAAAAGTGACTGCCAGACCTCAGCTACTTCTGTAAGTAAGTTCACCCTTGTCACTGGGATTAGCCACAGTATGCATGGTATGCATCTGCCACTCAGAAACTCTCTAGTTCTCAGTGTTATACATATTCTGTTTTGTAATTTCAAACTCAATGCTACAGTTTCCTGAGGCCCATTGCTAACTCTGGGAGGTTTCAAGGATATAGCCAGCCTCCATGGCTTTGTTTTCTGTTTGGCTGTTGCGGCTGCTAGAACATAACTTTCATACTTCTGTATTCAGTCTCTGACCCAATCACTGGGTTCAGCCATATTATATGTTGATTATTCAGGTAGGAATGGTAGGGGCCACAGAAAGTACACTTCAGCCTGATCTCTTCCCTCTCTGGAGACCTGCATTATTAAGCTCCAGGCTGCATCCATGTTATCTGTCTCAGCCCTTTTCTTTTGTCTCCTTCTCTATTTGCCCCGATATATCTACCGTTAGATGTTTTAATATGGGGATCTCAGAAATGTTTATTGATCAGGAAATTCTTTGTTGAATTATAGCTGTTCAACTTATAACTTCAAAGGAAGAGGACAAGGGGGATCTTTTACTACACCGTTTCTGATGTCACTCATCACTTTCTATATTTATATTAAAAATGCAGGGAAGCTGGGATGGCTCAGCAGGTTAAGTACTCCCTTTGCAGCCCCAAAGACCAAGGATCAAATCCTGGCTCCAGCCCAGATGGACCCATATGCTGAACTGTGGTGTGCCCCCAGTTCAGTTCTTGCCTGGGCCTGTGCAAGAGGCTCTTGGCCCAGTTCTTGCCCTGCGCAGCCCCCTGCCCACCTGTGGAGTGAAACTATATGGAAAACTAATGCTGTCAACTATGGAGACTGCTCTGGGCCCTCCCCTTTCTCACTGTCTCTCTCTCTGTCAAAAACCAATAAAAATAAATCTTTAAAAAAATGCATTATAGGAAGAATTCAAATGTAATTCAGGATATGACAAGTAGGGATTCTTGGATGGACTGAGTTAATGTTTAGAAATACTGGTATTCAGTTTTAGTATGTAATATATATATATATATATATATATATATATATACACATATATATATATATATATATATATTTTTTTTTTTTTACAGAATTCAAGCAGGTAGGTATCCATCATGTGCATGTAGACCCAGGAACAACTGAAGATACTCAGCAAATCCTCAGTGTCTTTAAAATAGAAAGCCATATGGCTATAACTGCTTTAGGAGGTTTTGTGTATTTCCCAAGCAACCCATGTTCCTTAAGTTGACATTCAGGTGTGTCAAGGAGATTAAAAGAGTTAGGGAAGTAAATGTGATGGTAAGAAAAAGATAAGATAGCAAAGAACACAAGAGAAAACATAAGCATGATGCTGCCCATTTTAACATAATTAATATTGCTCAAGTGTTTCCGAAATTAGAATTCAGGTTCATGCACAGCTTTTTTCTTTAACCATAACATCAGTACATGTTACAATTTCCTTAGTAAATATTTAGTAATATGAGAATGTAGAAATAAAGATAAATAAGTGGGTCTCATTATTCCATGCTAAAAGAAAATATTTCTCCATTTCTTACTTATATATAGAGAGATAAATAATAATAGAAAATATCCACTGACACATTTATTTCTAAACTTGGTTAATTTTTATTTATAAACAAATAAGCAGCAACTTGTTAATTTCATAATAATTTTCTGCATAATTTAAATAGACGTTTATAAAATTATCAAATTATTATAAATTAACTTGAATGAATGATATCTGGCATAATTATTCTTGTGCTCTTAACGCCTCTTGGAAAAATCTCAATACTTGCTAGAAGTAAATCTTACTTTTGAAAGAGATATTGCAATAGTGAATAACTGGTTACAAAGAACAAAAACTGACCATTACAGCTTAGGTTTTAAAGCAACCCTATGTAGCATCAGGGTCACAGGGTAAGAATTGACATCAAATATTTTTGACAGAGAAAGAGAGAGATCAAGAAAGACAAAGACAGAGACAGAAAGAGACAGAGAGAAGGGGGAAAGCCCAGAGCAGTCTCAAAAGTTGTACATTAGTTTTTTGTACAATAGCTTCATTTCACAGATGGGCACAGAGACATGCAAGGCAGAAACCAGGCTGGGGGCCTCCCACATGGGAAGTATGCCCCTGTGATCTGGGGGCCTCTTACATGGGAAGCACACCCAGGGTGGGGGCAGAACCAGGGCCTTCCACATGGGAAGCTCGCCTCAGTGAGAAACAAACCAGAGGCATACCCCAGCTCAGCATATGGGTACACACGGGCTGGGGCCAGGATTTGACCCTTAGACTCCAGTGTAGCGCTTAGCCTGCTGAGACATCCCAGCATCTCCAGAAATGATGTAAAATAAAATAAATCAAACAGGAAACATTGAGAACCATCTGATCTACTCATATGTGGGCTAAAAAACTGAAAGCAACAAATGAACAAGACAAACAAACACAAAAACAAACACAAACACAGATAATAGCTTATTGGTTACCAGAAGGTAAGAGGGTGTGGTTGAAGAGTGTAAAGGGGGTGAAATATATGGCGTAGTGGAGAGTGGGCACCAGATATGTGGTGATAGAAGGAGAGCTGATTCTGGGTGGTGAGCACATAATGCAAAGCATAGACTATGTAATGTGGAGTTGTACACCTGGAAACTATATTGCCAACCAATGTCACCCCAATAAATTTAACAATAAAAAAACCAAATATATGGTGATAGAAGAAATATTGACTTTGTCTGATGATACACAATGCAATATGTAGTTAATGTATTATAAAACATTGCACCTGAAACCTACATAAAATTATTAATATTTAAAAAATATTTTATTGTATTGAGAACAGGTGAAAGACAGAGAAAGAGAAAGAGAGCAAAACAGAGAGAGAGAGAAAGAGAGAGAGGGAGAGAGAGAGAGAGAGAAAGTGGAGGGGGCCAGAGCTTGTATAATTATATTAATGCATTATTGTATTCTCTTTGTTAATATTTTGTTTAGGATTCTTGCATCTGTATTCATTAGAGAAATTGGTCTATAGTTCTCTTTTTTTCTCTTTACCACGTTTTGGTATTAGGGTAATGTTAGCTTTGTAGAATGAATTGGAAAGTACTGCCTCATCTTCAATCTTTTGGAAGAGTCTGAGGAGGATGGGTATTAGCTCCTCTTTGAATGCTTGATAAAATCCATTGGTGAGACTACTTGGTCTTAGACTTTTGCCTTTGTGGAGGTATTGGATAATTAATTTTATTTCTTTACTGTTGATTGATCAATTTTAGTTATCTGGTTTTTCTTGGTTCAGTTTAGGTAGACTATATGTTTCTAAAAATTTTTTCATTTCTTCTAGGTTGTTAAATTTGGTGACATAAAGCCTTTAATGTTTTCTTATGATGCTTTGCATTTCTATAGTATGTCACATTTCTCCTCCGTTTTTTCTAATTTTGGTTATTAGTGCCTTTTTCCTTTGTCCTTTGGGAAGCTCAAATAATGGGTTGTCAATTTATTAATTAAAAAAAGAAAGAAAACACTTTTAGTTGCAAAAATTATCTGTTGTTTTCCTGTTTCCAATTGTGTTTAGTTCTGTTTTAATTTTTATTATTTCTTTCCTTCTGTTGACTGAAGTTTTTGTTGTTGTTGTTGTTGTCACAGTTTTTTTCTTTCTAGCTCTTTAATATGGGATGTCAGGATGTTTTTTTATCATTTTTTTGGGTTTCTTGAGAGGCCTGTAATGATATAAATTTTTCTTTTATTACTGCTTTCACCACATCCCCCAAATTTTGGTATGTTGTGTTTTCACTGTCATTAGTGTTTATGTATTTTTTAATTTCTTATTTAATTTCTTCTTTGATCCAGTCATTTTTTAATAACCTGTTGTATAATCTCCATTTATATATGATTTTTTCTGCTTTTTTGCAGTTGATCTCCAATTTCAAAGCTCTGTGGTCAGATAATACACTTTATATGATTTCAATATTCTTGAATTTACTGAGGCTAGTTATGTGTCCTAGCATATGGTCTATCTCTGAGAATATTTCATGTATACTGGAAAAATATATAGTGTTGTTTTACAGGATGGATTGTCCTATAAATACCAATTATGTCCAATTGCTGTAATATATCATTTAAAGTTGCTTTTCACTACTTATTTTCTTTTTGGGTGATTTGTCCATGGCTGTCAAGGAGATGAGCAGGTCCCCTCTTACAATTTTGTTTTTTTGTTGCTTTCTTCTATTAGATTTGTTAGTAGTAGCTTTGTACATTTTGGTGCTTTCTGATTAGGGGCATAGTATACTTAAGAGTGTCATGTTTTCTTGATGTATTGTCCCTTGTATCATTATGAAATGTACATCTTTATCTCATATTACCTTTTTTTATGCTGATGTCCATTTAATCAGAAATCACTGTAGCAATGCCTGGTTTTCTCTGGATTTTCTTGGAGTATTGTTTTCATCATTTCTCTTTGAGCTGTGTTTGTCCTTGTGGTTCATGTCTATTTCTTGGAGACAGCATATGAACGTGTTTTGTTCTTTAATCCAATCTGCTACCCTGTGATATTTTTATTGGTGAGTTCAGTCAATTTACATTTAGGGTGATGATTGATATATTTATTTTTTGTTGTCCAAACCTTTTCTCATTTATTTTTATTTTTTTGTTTAAGGTCAAATAGCCTTATTCAGTATTTCTTGAAATGCCAGCCTTGTACTGGAGAATTCCCTCAGCTTCTGTATTTCTGAAAAGTTCTTTATTCCTTCTTCCTATCTAAAGGTTAACTTTGCTGGATCATTCTTGGTTGTTAGTTTCTCTTTTAAAATTTTGAATATTTGGTTCCACTCCCTCATGGGTTATAAAGTTTCTGCTGAGAAGTCAAATGAAAGCCTGATGGATTTTCCACCCCCACCACCCCCCCACCCCCACCCCTGCCCCGGCTGCCTTAAGAATTGTTTGCCTTCAAGTTTTGACAGCTTCATAATAATGCGCCCTGGGGAAGATCTGCTAGAGTCTCAGTAGTTAGAAGTCCTGTTTTCTTCTTGAATTTGGGGTTTCAGTTTTTTGCATAGGTTTGGGAAGTTCTCATCTACATTTGTTTGATTATGTTCTGTGTAGAGTTTTGTTCTATTCCTTCTGATATACCTAATATTCTAATGTTGCTCTTTCTAAGGGGGTCAGATAATTCTTGTAGAGTTCCTTTATTTCACTTGACTCTGAAATCTCTCTCTTCTTCCTTCTGTGGAATGTTTATGTTTCTAATTCTAATTATATCACTAATTCTTACCTCCACCTGGCTGGCCCTGTTTTCTACACTGATTAATTCATTTCTCATTTGTTCTATTGAATTTTTTTATTTCCAGAATTTCCTTGTGATTTTTCTTAATAGCTTCAATTTCTTTGTTAAAATGTTCTGTTTGTTCTCTGATTTCACTTCTAAAATCATTTAGCTGCATCTGGGTACTCTGCTAGCATTATTTTTTCTCTTGAGTGTTTTTAAGACTGCAGTTTTGAATTCTATGTCACTTAAATCATATATTTCCAGACCTGTAAGTTCCTTGGAGATTTTTAATTTTCTTTCTTAGCCACTTTGTTTTCTAAAATTTTCACGGTAAATTGGGTGTTTCTTTCCCTGGGCATAAGGATTTTTCCTCTGGCAGTCTTCCCTATTGTTGTCACTGCAGTATCTTATAACATTTTCTCTTAGCTATTTGAACTTTTAACACAGGGATTTCCTGGAAGGTGGACTCCTGTTGTCTGACCCTGACTCCTCTGTCTCAATGAGCATCCTCTCTGGGGTGGGGAGATGTGATGGGTAATGGTATTTTATGCCTGTCATTCTAGAGAAAGCAGGCAGGAACCGCTGTGCCTGAGTGTTGGAGTTTTCTTGCACACCACTTCCTACTTCAACTGGATGGGTAAGGGCAGGGTTTATCGGGAAAGGTGAACATCTGTTTTTGGTACTGGGTAAAAACAATTTTACAGAATTAGCTCTGAGTTCCGGCACTAGGTGGTATAAGCATTGGGAGAGAGTTAGGATAGCTGCCAGTTTGTGTGATTATGTTGTTGTTTTTTTCCTGGTGGCAGAGGTGGTGAGGGTTAGAGCTGGCATGTGTCCTAAGGTCACATTCTGGCCTAGGTATTGTGCTCAGCTACAACCAAAGCCTGCAGCTCCATCAGGAGTGTGGAGGATCAGGGGGTGGGCTAGCTAGTGGCTCGGTCTTCCGTACTCTGGAGCCCATGCTTCATCCAAGCCCTTACTTCACCCAGGATCATTTTTTATAAGATTTATTTTTATTGTTTTTGACAGAGAGAGAGATACAGAGACAGAGACAGAGACAGAGAGAAGGGGGAGGGCCCAGAACAGTCTCCATAGTTGCACATCATT
>PVKE010026068.1:0-12632 GCA_004027555.1 Craseonycteris thonglongyai | reverse complement strand
AGGAAGTGCACGAGAGACTTGATATGCAGATGTGATATCAACAAAGTCAATTTCGCTTTCAATGCGTTTACAGAGCTTATCATTTCAGCTCTATTTTTGTCTTTTCCCTGCAACTCGAAATTGAAAGAATCTAATTTTTCCATGGTGTCAGCAAGAAAACCCAAATCTACCAGCCAGCAAGAGTCTGTTAGTTCATCCTAATTTTCATTTTTATCATGTATAAATGTTTTTATTTCTTCAATTAAGTTCACAGATCTTGTAAGAACTTTACCTTTACTGAGCCAACGTACTTCAGTATGCAGGATGAGAGCGTGTTCTTTATCTTCAGTATCTTCTAACAGGGCCTTGAAAAGTCAGTGTTGCAATGGAGCTGCTCGAATAGAGTTGATTATCTTTGTGACTATTTTCATAACATGTTCAAAGGGCAGTATTTTACAACACAGAGCTTCCTGATGGATAATACAGTGGTAGGACATAAAGTTTGAAAATGATTCATCTTTCCTGCAAAGGGCAATAAATCCTTTGTTTTTACCAACCATTGCTGGTGCCCCGTCGGTAGTTATTGCAGACAACTTATGCAAAGGCATGTTTATCGACCTGGCGTATGTTCTGAAAGTTTTCTAAATATCCTCACCTCTCGTCTGTCCTTTCATTGGTAATATTTCCAACAGCTCCTCTTTGTGAAGTTACTAAATACCATTCTCACCATAACTGCCAACTGTGTGGTGTCTGATATATCTGTTGACTCATCAAATTGCAGAGAGAAGCAGTCACATATTTCCAAATCAGTCTTTAACTGAGTTTGCAAGTCTTTTGAAATTGCGTGTATTCTTCTTGTGACTGTGTTATTTGACAACTGCAGGTCTTATATCACCGACATAATCTCACGCTTGTTAGAATATTCCTCAAACAAATAATCGGCAGCAGTCAGAAATGCTTCTGTTAACAATTCACCATCCTGGAAAGGTTTTTTCTTCTTTGCGAGCATGTGAGAAATTTTGAAAGAAGTAATGGTTGCCTTTTTAGATTGTTCCACATGTCTAGTGAAAACAGTCTGTTGAGTAGTTAAACTTCATTTTAGTGGATTTATTTTTTTCTTTCTTACTTCAGATTTAAGTGGATAATTTGTATCAAAAGTGGTATGACTTGTCGGAAAGTGACGTTCAACATTATGTGTTTTTTGGCACTGCAATACTACTGCCACACAACAGGCAAACGCATTTACCTTTTAAATTAATGAAACAATATGATTCCTCCCAGTCTGTGTTAAAATTATAGGTTCGTTTTCTCTTATTTGGTCCACTCATTTTAAGACTAAAAAAATAAAAATAAAAATAGTTATAGAACTACAATATCATATCAAATTGCCACCATAATAACAGATTACCTACCTCGCTTTTAGTTCATTTAAAATCGAATATATCAAAACACTGTGATCCTAGCTAACCGTCACGACCCGATCAGCCCAGCAACCGCAATCCAAATGGCAACTTGGCGTCTCCCGGTTGGGTGGAGGAGAGTTTAAAGAGCGCAGCGGCTAAACAAGACACGACATGTACAAAGGTGAAAGCTAGGGAAAGACTTATACATACGATATCGCAAACATACCAACGAATATAATAAACCTCAAACAATATTTTAAAATTCTAACAAATGTATAAAAATAAATTATAGTTTTACTTAGTGTTTATGAAACACTCTGATGCCGTCAAATAATGGCGGGCGCACACAAATTGGGCCGCGGGCGCCATGGCGCCCGCGGGCACAGGGTTGGGAATCCCTGCTTTAGAGTATATTAACTCAAGTGTCACTCTTTAATGTGGCTATAGAACAGCTATACTGCAGCAGAAATGTGCTATATGTTATTATAGTGTGTGTGAAATAGCAAATGTGCTTTCCGAAAGCAAGGAGCCAACTTACACACAAATAGGCACTTATCTCTAATTGACCATAGGATTTCAAGTCCTTTTAATTGTAAACATATCTTAAAATTTCTTCACATTATAATACCTGATATTTAGGCATGCAAGCATAAATATCAGTGTACTTTTTTGCACTTCAATTTCTACTTTACTTCATCATATTAGTTTTTTATCCAGCCTTCACTGTAGTTACTGCTTCTTCTGGTATTTCCCCCAGTTTTAGGTTCTCTTTTTTCCAGTTCAGGGCCTTTGAGCTTCTCTTTTTGTGTTCAGTATTTCTCTCTAGATAATCTACCCCCAGCTCTTTGTCATGACTTTGTTTTCACATTTGTGGTCCATAACGGACCACCACAGATTGTCTATAATTTCAGGAATGCTGTTTCTAGTTCAGCACATTATGTCCTGAATAAAGGAAGAAACTGAGGGAGTAATGGGAGTGCTTACTGAAATCCAGCCCACTTTGTGCTGGTCAAGATGAGCCAGTCTGTAGGAAAAGTAGTGCTCTTTTTTAAATTTTTTATTTTGTAAGAAAACATACAGTTTTTAAACTCTTCACATTGATAGATGGCATGTACTTTAATTTTAGGAGCATGTTACCAACCTGTCTGTTCTTAGCAATGACCAGCACTTTTTAGTTGTTTTCTTAATAGAATGCCCAGAGTTAGTCTGCTGAGAGCACACACAAGATCTCACTCCAACAACTAGAGTGTACGCTTCATGAAAAGAACTAAATGGATAAGTATTTCTTCGGTTTGGAACTTCATTAATGAAGGTTTATAAGGTTTTTTTGTTTGTTTTTAATTTTGTTTTATCTCCAATATCTACTTTAAAGTTTTATGTAAAACAGTTTTATGTATCAAACTCTTTGCCAGTTCATCTCTGATAGACAGAAATGGTAGTAGCAATACATGGCACTTATTAGAGTTTATCATGTGTCAGCCATTGAGCTGTGTGTCCGCAATTCTTTCACTAACTCTTTGAGGCAGTACTGCTGTTTTCCATGTTTTATAAATGAGGAAAATAAGATGGAAATAATTCATTGCTTCAAGTTAAATGACTTTGTAATGGTAGATCTGGTTGCTGAAGACAAAAAGAAATTCGGTTCTATTACTTTTTCCATTCATGTTACTCTCTGCCACAGTTTATATTTGAGAAAAAAAGCCAAAATTATTACTAGGTCTTTAGTTTCTTCCAGTATTTGATTCAATGGTAATATTTATTTATTTACTTATTTATTTATTATGAAATAGGTAGGGTAATTTAACTAAGGTGATAAGTTTTCTTTTAATTTTTTTACAAACCAAATCTGTACTTACAAAAATTGCAATAGTTTCAGGACAAAGAAGTAAAAAGTATCTTTTCATATTACATAAAACAAAACTATTGAAGGGAGTAATACTTCAAAGTTTTTTCTGAACTTCTTTTAAAAACATAGTTCACATGTACTCTATAAGTGCTAATTTCTGTTCTTTAAAGTTATATCATTATTTTTTTATATTGTTAAATAGGTTTCAAGAGAACAGTCACATAACATTGTACCAAGCATTTTATTATAGTCAATTTAGTGTTTGGACACTTAATAATTTTTTTCAGTGATGAGCAGGGCACCATTATAACTAATGCAACAGTGATTACATTTATTCCAACTTGGGTATATTTGAGGAGAAAGTAAGTAGGCTTATAATGAAGAATTAGGAAGGGATATCTTTCTCCAAGGAAAACGCATCCCTCCTTTATGCTATTAAGAGTTGTTGTGAGTCATTTAAACAATCATACAAGAAAATCGCTTCTTCAGTGCTATTGCTCCCCTCCTGGAATCCCTCCTTCACTGATCTTCCTGCTCTCTCTACAGTAGACTGAATTGCATGCTGAATATTTAACCCCTTCTCTCCTTTGTGACATTCTTCATGAAACAAACTTAACCATGGGGTAGGCACAGGTAGGATTACTGAACTAAGTTAATTTTATTAATGCATTGCTTATATTCAAAATTTAAATACAAATATTAAATGCGTTAGTTAATTTACCTATATAATGGATATTTTGTGGCATTCTAAATTTAGAGTATGGTGATATAACTTGGTTATAAAAAAGAGAGAAAATATAACTATCCCCAAAGTAGCATTATATCAGTAGTTTACAACAAATTTGAATACATCAGAATACTGTTATGAGGTAAGGAAATAGAGAATAGGTAGGAAAATCTGCAGATGCACACAGATTTGTGAATATGAGTAAGTACATTCAGATTCGGATATTGTATAATTAAATTATCCTCATTTAGTATTATTTCTAAGGATGTATCATTTATATAAATGCCATCTAAATTAATACGTTCATGGCAAATAACTGAAATCTGTTCATTTGATCAAGGATTTCTATTGTTGATCTGGGAACAAATAGCAAGCTCTCATAGTTAAAGCTTTAACCTTGCCAATCACAGACTTCCTGTAAGTGCACTGCAGTTATTTGGAACCTTTTCTGGGTTGGCATTGGCATTCTTTTGCTAGATTACATTTATGCATTAGTACCATCTGTGCCTGCTGTACCTTCTGTGAATTAGCCCTGGCCAAATGACTGGCATTTATTTGGAAGGGTGTGTGTGTGTGTGTGTGTGTGTGTGTGTGTGTGTGTGTGTGTGTGTAGAGGGAGAGAGAGAGAAAGAGAGAATATGAATGAGAGATATCCTAAAGCATTTATTTTATTTGCTGTTGGCACAAGAGGAATTTAGGAAAGAAGACACATTGGTAAGCATAAAATATTTGCAGCTGTTGTCCCTGACTTCAACCCTCATAAAGTTAACTTATTCATTTGCTTTCTCTTTAAAAATGTATGCATAATAGCTGTTTACTTATACAAAAGAAGTTTGAGCCAAGCATTATATAAGGAAATACAATAAAACACATTTGCAAAATTTTCAAGTTGAGGAAAATTATGTCTAATTTGAATATGTGTGTACTTCTGATGTGACAGCAAATAGACGTAATGTGAGTTTGGTTTCATTGTTTAGACTTGGTAGACTCCTTGAATTGAACTCTATTTTGGTAAATGTGTTGAAATGTAGACTTAAGAATATTACAATCACTTGTAGAAAAAGTATGACTATATTTAACATGTAATCATCACTGAATTTATTCTGTAGAATCTTTATGAGATTATATTAAACTATATGGTATTGCAAAAATAGATCAGCATCTCCCATATCTAAATTATACTCCAGAGCTATAAATAGAAATAGATAAATAACTCTCTGATCAGTAAAAATAGATGTAAACAGTTCTAGCTCATTCCACTACTACCTATTTTTATTTTATATTTACTTTTAGTGGGCTTATCTGGTTTCCATATATGTAGCAAATTAGAAGCTGTACAACAAAATTGGGGTTGAGAGCCTGTGAAAGATGGATATGGCACAGTAACTAGAGTTTCAAGGAAGATAATGAGAGAATGATAGATACAAGACTCAAAGACACACTGCAGTCTGGGGTCATTTGATGTAAGCAGAAACAGCTTCACATTCTCCAGAATGCCTTAAGGATATTTCTGGACTGCATCCTGGTACAAAGATCAACATTCATCATTACAAAGCTTTGTCTAAGATATAAAAATGTGTGTCATCTCAACTTTGCAAGATGGAAATGTGAATACATTCTTGAAAAGAGTTCCATCCAAAATGGAAAATATATAAAATTGTTGGACTTAATGTTAATCCATAGTTATCGTTGTGTACTAGCTTGTTTTGTGCCTTAAATTCTAGAGATTCAGAGAAAGTTCACTTTCTATGGTCTTAAAGGTATGGCTTCTCTCATATAAGTTCCCCTACTATATTTTATATTCCTTTTCATAATGTTCTTCAGATTTAATTTATAATGTACTTGATATCTGTATTCCAACTGGATTTAAGTCTCATAAAGATAGGCATTTCCCCCTGTATTCCTAGCCAATAATACATTATTATCTCTAATGTAGTTTTAAAAGATCTATACAAATTTCCAAGGTATAGAATTTCATGACTAGTGTTGGAGACTGACTCTCCTGGGTCCAGATTCGGGAGCTGCCATTTACTTGTGATGGAATTTTGAGTAAATGACTTGCCTGCTCCAAGCATCTGTTTCCTTATCTGCATATTCACTATATTAATACCTGCCATAGAGGACCACTGTGATTATTCAATAATTCCAGTGCTTATAAAACCCATAGGAAAGCACCTGGTATATAACAAGGATGAAATTGTATAATGATTAGTCATTATTAGTATTGCTGTTGGTATACGGCGACAGCTCCCAGTTCAAATTTATTCTTTTGCAATTGGTTTTTCAATTTTCCCAGCACCATTTACTGAAGACACTTGTTTTTTCCATTATGTGTTTTTCACTCCTTTGTCAAAAATTTTCTGTCCATATATTTGTGGGTTTATTGCTGGGTTTTTGATTCTGTTCCATTGGTCTGTGTGTCTGTTTTTCTGCCAATACCATACTATCTTGATTATGGATGCTTTCTAGTATAGATTAAGATCAGGAGTGTGATGCCAAGTTTATTCTCTTTTCTTAGCATAGATTTGGTGATGCAGGGTCTTTTGTGGTTCCATACAAATCTGATGTTTTTTATCTATTTTTTAAAGAACATCTGTGGGGTTTTGATGGGAATTGTATCAGTCTGTATATTGCTTTGGATATTATAGCCATTTTAACTATGTTGATTCTTCCAATCCATGAACATAAAATATCTTTCCATTTTTTGTGTCTTCAATTTCTTCAATAGTGTCTGTTTCAATTTTTTTATTATTGCAAATAATGGGTATATAAATATCTGTGTTAAGTCCCTGATTTCAGTGATTTTGGATATATACCCAAAGTATAATTGCTGGGTCATGTGGAATCCTATGTTTAATTTTTCTGAGAAGTCAGTATAACGTCTTCCACAGTGGCTATACCATTTTATAATTTCCCTCTTATGCATGAGGATTCCAATTTCTCCTTATCTTCTCCAACATTTGTTTTTTGCTGTTTATCTATCTTTTTTTTTTTTCACAATGTGTGTGAAATAGGGTATGACAGGTGTTTTTTTTCCTTCTAAATTTATACTTTTTTCATTTGTAAATAGATAGTATTACTTCCAAATCAGGTACTTTGCTTGATACAGAAAAACAAAGAAAAAAGATTTATATGATAAATTATGGTAACCTTGTAGCAGTATTCTTATATAAGAAATGTAGTTGGACTTCTTGGCTCATTTAAAAATATCTACAGAACATGTTATTTTAAGTTACCTTCACATTTGATAAAATTGACTTATTTTTAAAATAGTCACTTTCACATGCAAGTCTTTAGAGATCTTTATAAATTCTGTTTTCTTTCTAAGCATAAGATCACATCTCTTTATATGCTTCAGTCTGGCAACCATCTCACTCCTCTTTCCACCTACATATCTAACACAGCCTTCTAGATAGGATGTTGACATGTGCTTTGTAAAATGGTAAGGCTAGAACTAGAACCTTCTAACATCAAGTTAGATACAAGTCTTATTTCATTGATAACATGGTGTGATAAACTATTTTTTATAGACATGATTGGGATTGCTGTGTTTTGGTTAGCTTAATATTCTGGTTAACAATTCTTTCAAAAACTTATTTAAGAACATATGAATCTTAAATAAATGATTAATTCTTAAAGAAATCGGATTAAGATTCTCACTCAAAAATATTGGGAAGCCGGAATGGCTCAGTGGGTTAAGCGCTCGCTTTGCAGCCCCAGTGACCGAGGATCGAATCCTGGCCCCGGCCTGTGCGGACCATATGCTGAACTGGGAGCTCCCCCAGTTCAGTTCTCTCTCTGTCTCTGTATCTCTCTCTCTGTCAAAACCAATTAAAAATAAATAAATAAAACTAATTTAAAAAAACCATATATATATTGATTGATTGACTTAACACGTATTAATTCAGTACATCCTTGGCAATTTTGAAAGTTTCCCAAGCCCATTATCTTGAATCAACTTTTATTATACAGTTCCCTCAAGCGAAGGACATAGGACATTGAATTGGTCATTTAAGAAACACACTGACTGGTGGTAGATAATTTCTAAGGTCATTTTGTTGAGTGTGGTTTGTCCTTTTCTCATAAAAGAGAAAGGCTACAAAAGAAAAATGCTTTAAAAATTCTTCTTGTCTATAGAAAAACTGAATGATGTTAATTTATTCTTTATCAGGCTTGTTTGCTCAATACTTGTTCGTGGACACCACCTCTGCAATAATGCAGTTAAGGGGTAGATGGACAATATTACACTAATAGTACTAACTGATTGCTGCTAATTAATTCACTAACTGATTTGTAAAGGTTTTATTTTTAATATTGTTCAATAAGAAATGACCCCAAATCACACAAACAAAAGGACTCTCTCAATATAACCCTTTTAAAGTCTGGGAGTTCTTTTTCTTTTTTCTTTTTAGAACTTGAATAATAATGAGATATTAACTGTGGGAATTTTAAATCCTGAAGGTTAATATGATTACAGCAAAGAGATTGTTTCTGTTAGTTCTGAGTCTCAATAGATTGGAGTCGACTGATTTGAAATTACTATAAAGAAGCTTTTGAAACAATATTTGTGCCTGGAACTCAGATTTGCTTTTTCTTATTTTCATATGCTCTGTTTTAAACATATGTTGAGTTGTATATTTAAAGCTAGAAGTATGAAAAAGCCCACATTAAAATACGTTTTCATCATTATCAAAGGCTTTAGTGCCATCATCATTTGGGGGGGAAAATAAGCTGAATATAAATCTGTAAAACAGACTTATAATAACACCAAATAGGATGAATATCTGGCTGTCTTTTTGCAAGGTGCGCTGATACTGTCCAAAGAGACATAAATGCTGATATGAATGTCCAGTTTTGGGGTTTGCCGATACAGAATATTTTATTCAATCGTTCCAAAGATAAGTGTTGACATTGATGAAAAAATATGATGATATATATTTAGAATGACCAATCTTTCTAATTGAAATCTAAAACTGTGCAGCTGCAGTTGAATTCATCTCAGGGATTCAAACAGCACATTACACTGTCACCTCACATAGCCTTTCTGGATGCTAGGTTAGGGCATGACAGCTCAACACAGCTTTTATTACGGCATCACACCGGTGCATGACTAGGAGCACCCCTCTTTTGTTCATACCAAGCATATCTTTTCAGGTGGCCTGGTAGTGCAGTGGAATTTTCATTGTCATATTTAAAAAGTGTACCAGAGACTGCATATAAAGAGAGCAAGCTTTGTGAACACTAGGTTTTTTGCAATTGAAAAATGAATGTTTCTTGTCTTTTCCTTTCATGTCTCTGACTTTTAAGAATATTTTGTGCTCTAGTTCTGCACTAGAATTAATCATTTCTCTAATAATCTCTAACCAATAGAAGAGCAACTCCAACAATGCATTGTAGATGAAGGACATTTTTGTTCAATCTAAATAATATGTAGTACTTGAAATTGATTTATCAAGTTATTTTATTCTTTTAGAGAATGTTTTTATTCTTTTAAAGCTCAAATCTTTACTTCTTGATAAAGTGCCCAGTATCAGCTAAATCTTAAACTTTCACATTTGTCAGCAAATGCCATCAATTTTTAAAGCATTTTAAAAATAAGTGATTTGGGAAATCTGAATGAATTGTGCTATATTGTTTTCAAATTTAATGTTATTAGTAAATGTAGAATAATTTCTCCTTGATGCATAAGTTGGTCTCTGGAATTTTAGACACACATAGAAATAGCAAATGGTATGCCACTTGTGTGAAGAAAGAATATTGATTTCTTTGACAGGGAATAACAGAGGCGTAAAGGAAAATAAACGCTCACGAAATCAATTAACTGGGCACTGATTTACTGTTTCATTACTGCATAATATGTTTGCATGTGGTTAGGTTGCTCATAATGACCACTTCCTGCTTGTCTAAACATGTGTTGTATTTAGATCTAAGAATCATAATGGACTTAGAATATATACTTTTATCTCTATCTTCTCTGTCGGTGGTTTCAGCCATGAAACAGACTTCATTTTCAACCATCTGCTCTCTATTTAAAATTGACATCAAGTTCAGTTCCTCTCTGATGCCTACTTGTTTCCCAGCTTAGAACACTTCTATCCTGCAGTTCAGTCATTACCCTATTGTGCCTAGCCATTGAGCCAGCATATAAGAAATGGAACATCTAGGAGTGCTTGAGTATTCTCGCCACAGAATAAACCAGGAAGATGTTTGCCCATGGAATGATTGCCCCAGTTGCTTAAATACAAGTCAGTTAGTAAAAACTGAAGTATAGGTTTACAATTTTTGTGTTTATATGTTTAGACAAGTAAACTATTGTATTTTATTTTGTAGCTTGCTAATCATTGTGTTGTTAAACTGAACTATCTCAATATTCACACCAATATCGATACCAATATCAATTATATGTTTGAAAGATATTGGCTACATAGATCAAATTTAATATTTCAAACCAGTATTTATCATTAATCTGGCAAATATTTTTAAGCACTTGATCTGGAGTGTGAACACTGCATTTGCAAACTGTTAGTGGAAAAAAAAAAGTCATGGAGATTACTATCTAGGAGAGAAAATAGAGTTTAAACAAATATTTATAATTGTTAAAATAAAATTAGAAGAGTTGTTATAATGTTCAACAAACATTGTTATTATCTACTCTAAGTATATTTCTGAAGTAGAATATGAGGCTATTATATTATTTTTACTTAGAAAATAATTTTGTCTATGATTAATATCCACATCTGTGTATCTGTTTATCTGTCTGTGAGTATCTCATATATTTTGCACTAACACTAGACCCAATATTTGTAAATAGACCTAGAATACAGTTTTTGTTATTACATCTTACATTGAATAATTATGTATAGACAACCAAATGGGGATTAAGTAATCAAAGGCAATCCCTTTTTGTTATTTGACTCTTAAACGTAAATATCTTAAGTATTTTTTAGTTCTGTGGACCAAGAAGCAAACTATCCTTCTTTCTCACCTCCTCTTCCACTTTCTCCATTGATCAGTCTGCTCCTGCCACAATACTTGTATTACTTTTCTACAGGCATGGCAAAGATACTTTCAGCCCAGAGCCTTTACACTTGTTCATTTCTCTACCATAGCTATTATTGTCCAAATAATCACAGTTTCATTGACTTCCTTTGAATCTCTTCTCAAGTGCTGCCTGAAGTCTCTATAAAACTATAACTCCTCCAGCACTGGTCCACAGCACACACTCATATATACTGATACTCTGTACCCTCTCACTCTGATTCAGCTTCACCTTCTTCTTTTGTCATGGATTATTTATAAACTGAGCATTTTATAGTGCACCACATCAGTTGTTTTCCTTTTCATGATGTTGAGGTAAATCAGAGAAAGCAGGAGGAAAAAGCCTGTTCCATCAGATAGATTGTATATTTTTGACATGGCCTCGTTCATCTTTGATAAATTTATTTTGTTTGGCATAGTAGGACCCAGTCTCATCTACTACATTTTCTGTTTCAAAACTGGAACAAGACATCCAACATTAAGGAGCCCTAGATGTTTTCAGTGGATAATGATATTTAGAGAACAACATTTTGGATAATAGGGGTGCTAATTGTAATTGGGTTGTCATTGCCTCTAAGCATTTTCAGCAGGTAGAGCTAGGAAATTCAATAGCTTTGAAAAAAAATCATATGAGTTTATAGTATTTTAAGTTCTAACTTAGCATTGCTATCTTACTGAATATTTTTGAATTTATATTTGTATCTCTTTTTTTTTTCATGAGAAATCTTGGTCTTAACAATACTAAAGTACTTATTTAGTCGCTCTAGCCTATAATATATATAGCTATAAATTAATGATAAAATATTGGTAAAATTAAATCTAATGAATTAAATAAAATATTTATTTGCTGCTCTATTTATTCTTAGAGAGCAATATGCTTCTTTAACATTTTACTATCTACCATCAAATAATATTATACTAATTAAGAACAATCTATAAACATTACAGTGGCCTAATTTTCCTTTTCTCCTCCAATTCTGTGTGCTCTAATTGTCATGTAATTCACTTCTACATATGTGACAAATTCAATAATATATTATTATTTTATACTTTAATCAATGTTGTATGTCACAGAGAAATTTTATTTTATATATTTACATTTGTTACTTATGTTAACTTATTTATTGCTTTGTTTTTATTTATTTCTTCCTGAAGATCTGGGTTTCCATTTAATGTCTTTTTCTTCCATTTCAAGAACTTCTTTTAATGCTTAATCTTGTTGAAGTCTATTGCAGATAAATTAAGTCAGGTTTTGCTTGTCTTTAGAGATTTTCATTGTATTGTGTCTTCTATTATTCTGATAAAATATTGGCAATTGTACTTATGGATGTTTTCTCTGTATAAGACAGTCTTTAATGTATGATGGTTCAACTAACAATTTTTTGATTCTATGATGATGTAGTTGGGCTGGTCTTGGTATCTTCCCATCTTAGTTATTTTTAATTTACTGCTAGCTTCAGAAATTTTGAGAGCAGGATCATGGCTTTACTTTCAGCAGAGTGCTGTCTTCTCTCTCTCTCTCTCTCTCTCTCTCTCTGCTTTACAGCATACCTGTGAGCCTCTTGGGTTGCAGTGGAATTCACTTTACTATCAGGATTCTGTGGCCATAATCCCCACCACCTTTTTTTTTTTTTTTTTT
>PVKE010026067.1:0-22553 GCA_004027555.1 Craseonycteris thonglongyai | reverse complement strand
GCAGGGGACCAGGGCGCGGGGGCGGGGACAGGGGGAGGAGCGCGGAAGCGGGGCCAGGGCCAATAAGAGGGGCGGGGCCGGGGGGCGGGGCCAGGCAGACGGAGCGCGGGGGCGGGGCCAGAACGTGGGGCGGGGCCAGGGCCAATAAGAGGGGCGGGGCCGGGGCCGGGGGCGGGGCCGCGGAGCAGGGGTCGTGCAGAAACTGCAGGCAGGTCGCTGCGCGCTGCCGGTAACCGGGGCCGGCCATCCTCACGCGGCCCGGCCGCGCCGCCCCCAGTCTTCGTGCTCGAGTATTACCTGGACACGCTGTGGAAGGGGATGCTGCTCTTTGCCGTCTGCCTCTTCCTCGTCAGCTTCGATCTCGTGAACCAGGTCTGGAGCTCCTGGGCCCGCTCCCCGGGGTCTTGCCTGCCCTGGGGGGCCGGGCCCGCCGCTCGGCGCCCCGCCCCGCAGCCCACGCAGAAGGTCCCCGCGGCGCCCGCAGGTGCAGAAGCAGGAGACGTGGGGCTTCCCCGCGTACGGCGTGGGCGTCGGGCTGTGGATCATGATCTCGTCGCTGCCGCGGCGCCGCCTGGTGCTGAACCACACGTGCGGCGTGTACCACTTCTCCATCCAGGGCCACATCGTGTGCCAGGGCCCCATGCACCTGGTCTACGTGCGCCTGGCGCGCAGCTCCGACGGTGACGCGCGCGCGGGGCCGCGGCGGGCAGGGAAGGAAGGGGTCGCTGCTCGGGAGCCGGGGGCGGCCCGCGGCCCCCAGCCTGAGCCGCGTGCCCCCCACCAGCCTACGGGCGGTGCTTCTTCCAGCTGGTTCTGTGCGGCCACAAGCTGGAGCCCCTGGTGCTGGTGCACCTGTCCGAGCACTACGAGGTAGGCCCCGCCCGGGCGCAGACATGCGCCCCTCAGGTGCTCGTGACCTTGTGCACGCGTGGCTCAGGGTCTTGGGGGGGAGCCCGTCCACCAGGGTGGGTGCAACGCGGCGGCCTCGCCCGGGCATTTGCGCTGGAGCCGGCGGAGAGGGTGCCGGGGCTGACGGGCAAGGCCGACAAGTGCGGGTTGTTGAGGGGCGCGTAGGGCCTCTCCTGCCCCTGAGCCCCCACCTCCTGCTCCCCCAGCAAATGGAATTCCTGGGCCGGCACATCGCCCGGAAGCTCAACATTAACTACTTCGACTGCCTGGACACGTCCTACCGGCACGTGGTCCGCCACTGGCCGCTGGGGGCCGCCTTCAGCCCGGGCATCGTGCTGCGCAAGAGTAGGGCCTACGACACGCCGGCCACCCAGGCTGAGCTGGACCTGTGATGCCGCTGGGCCGGCACCCCGCCCTTCCCCGCCCCCGGGCCTGCTTTCTCCCTGCGCCCCCAGTCTCCCACCTCCACCCCGCTCAATAAAGCGGCCTCTTGGTCCCCCGCAGCGGCTTTGTTTACAGGGTCCCAGGGCCTCTGCAGGCTGTCAGAGACCCTCCGAATCTGGGTTGGAAGATGGGGGTGGCGGTGGGAGCCATAATGGGACAGGCAGGGCACACACTGCCCTTCTTGGCCGGCAGCTGCCTGGCCTCAGAAGTGCTGACCAAGGGACAGCTCAGCAGGTTGAGGGCTTGCCTTGCAACAGCAAGGTCCAGGGATCGAATCCCAGCCCCGGGCCCGTGCAGACCCATATGCTGAACTGCGTGCGGCACAGCCGGTAACCGCCGGAACGGCGGCGAAGGCTCTCGCCTCCCACGCGGGAGGCCCCCGGTTCGGTTCCCGCCCCGCGCGGCCCCACGTCCACCTGTGTGGAGTGAAGCCATGTCACAGCTGATGACGTGCGGCTGTGGGACTGCTCTGGGCCCTCCCCCTTCTCTCTTTCCCTCACCTTCTCCCAATAAAATGAATCTAAAAGTACATGAAGAAGTGCTGACCCACCGGTACGTGGGACCCAGGATTCAGAATCTGATGGGTCCAGGTTGCTGTTCCTAATCCAATCAGCCGTGCGGTAGGGCGCATCCACAGGTCAAGCCTGTCCCTCGACTGGACACTCCCCAAAGTTGCCGCTGCAGAACCCCAGGCCAGGGCTCAAGGCCATGGGGGTCCCTGGAGTTTGTCCCCATGTGCTTGCTGGGACCCCCTGTCCGGTGGGTATCCCTGCATCCTGGGTGCTGGGAGCTGCTATGAAAGCAGAGAAGGGAGAGGGCCAGGGGGACCCAGCAGGACTGGCACCTGTCCAGCCGGGTCTCCTAGTCAGGACCCTGCTGGTCACTTGGGTCTTGGTGCAGTGTGGCTGCCGAGTGCCCCTGGGGCCAGGGTCAGCTGCACAATGTGCAGGGCCCTGAGCAAAGTACAAATGCAGAGCCTTGTGTTAAAAGGTTATTGAGGGGAAGCCGGGAGGGCTCAGCAGGTACAGAGCTCGCTTTGCAGCCCTGGAGTCCGAGGATCAAATCCTGGCTCCGGCCTGTGGGGACCCATATGCTGAACTGGGGTGAGCTTCCCATGCGGGAGGCCCCCAGTTCGGTCCCCACCAGGGCGAACATCTCATGCGGGAGGCCCCTGGCCTAGTTCCCATCCTGTGTGGCTCCCCACCCACCTGTGTGGAGTGAAACTAAATCAAGAACTGTTGCCATTCAACTACGGAGACTGCTCTGGGCCCTCCCCCTCCTCTCTGTCACTCTCTGTTTCTGTCAAAAGCAATAAAAATAAATCTTAAAAAAAAAAATAGTTGGGAAGTCAGGATGGCTCAGTGGGGTAAGAGCTCACTTTGCAGCCCAGGGGACCGAGGATCGAATCCCGGCCCATATGCTGAACTGGGGTGTGGCCCCCAGTTCAGTGTCTTGCTGGGGCGAGCTTCCCACGTGGGAGCCCCCAGCCCAGTTCCCACCCTGTGCAGCCCCTGCTCCCCCATCCACTTGTGTGGAATGAAACTAAGTTGAAAACTGGTGACGTACAACGATGGAGTCTGCTCTGGGTCCTCCCCCTTCTCTCTGCCTCTCTCTCTCTTGAAAACAATAAAAATAAATCTTAAAAAAAAAGGTTATGAGGGGAAGCCGGGATGGCTCAGTGGGTTAGGCGCTCACTTTGCAGCTCCGGGGACCGAGGATCGAATCCCAGCCCCGGCCCGTGCGGAACCATGTGCTGAACTGGGAGCTCCCCCAGTTCAGTTCTCTCTCTGTATCTCTCTCTCTCAAAAATAAACAAACAAACAAACAAACAAACAAAACAAAAAACAAAAAAAAAAAAGAAAGGAAAGCATAAGTTTAAAAACAAAAAGGTTATGAGCACGTTAAGCCAGGTGGGTCACCAAGGCTTCAGGTTGGAGACATGGTTTCACCCGGGCGGCAGGTCCCTACCAGCCTGGAGCTGATCTCTGGGGGCACAGACTGAAGAGCCAGCTCGTATGCGTCCAGGAGGGTGGGGTCCCTCCAGGAAGGGGTGAGGCAGGGCCCTCTGAGCTCCGTGCAGGACCCGAGTGGGCTGGCCCGAGACGCAGCCGGGAGAATGACCTCTGTCCTGCGGGCTCTGGCCACCCTTGCCCTCCCCTCCAGACACACCCCGCTCCGTCTCTGAGCTCGGGGTTACAAGAGCAAACGCATCTGTTAAAGTTGAGGAACAACGTTACATTTCAGGCGTTTAACCGTGTGGACGTTCTCGCTCAGGCGCACAATGAAACAAGACCGCGGGTCTAGCAGGCTGCGCAGTCCAACCCTTGGGACGCGGCAGGGCCTGGGCCATTTCGGGATTGCCGATCTCTCCGAGGACCATCTGGGGACCCTGCACAGGGGACATGCTCCTGGAAGCAAGAGGCGGCAGGGCCCAATCGCCATCTCTCCACCCTCCACCCTGCTCCGCTGGGGTTCCCACCCACACGCCCCACGGTGGCCTCAGGACCTTTGCGCGGGTTGCTGTTGAGTTTCAGTGAAACTGGGCTCTGGGTGACCGAGCAGAGCTTGACCGTCACTACAGGTTTGTAAGGGCCGTGGCCTGGGGGGCAGGGCCCACCCAGCATGGCCGGGGGGCTTCCAGGGGGCAGTGACTGAATCCTGAGCTGCAGGTGGGGGAGGGGTGCACAGAGCCAAGTCCTGCCTCACAGATGGAAAATGGGGGGTGGGAGGGAAGGCGGTTTGAGCCGCAACCCGCAGGTCAGGGCTACCCACGATGCACCCAGGGAGGCAAGACATCCAGAGGCAGCCAGCCGGGGACCCTCCACGCTGGGCTGGACACAGCCCTGCTAGGGCAGGGGGGTGATGAGCACACACGGGGCTCCTGGCTGGGCTGGGGTGCAGGACCCTCGGAGTCTGTCCCTTAAAACCTGGCGTGGCAGCAACGTGGAGCCTGCCCGGAGCTGGAGGTGGCACCCGCAGGAGCAGAGGGGACACAGGAACGCGGCGGAACCCGGGGCGGGCGGCTGGGCCCTGGGCCAGGAGAGAGCAGCCTGGGAGGCTCCGAGGCTGCCCTGTGGGGTGCGTCCAGCGCACTGCAGTGTCCTGCATCTGGCTGGGGCTGCGGGGGGCCCAAGTGGACTTGCCTGGGGACCCCAGTCTCCTCTCCGGCAACCAAGCCCCCTCCCCAGCCTCCAGCTCTCAGTGGGAGACACTCAGCATGGCTGCAAGTTTGCAGAAGCCGGAGAAGTGCCCCTGCGATGGGTGTGTGCATCAAGGCCAGCGGCTGCGGGCTGGTGGCGGTGGGGGCCTGGGCCCAGCCGCCCCCTCCCCGCCGGCGCCCCATCGTCCGAGCTGGAGCCAGGGCCGCCCCAATGGGACCCTCGGGAGCGCCGGGCCGTGGGACACATGTGTCTGCGCTCTGACGCTTCGGCTGTCAAGAGGGTTGGGGGCCCAGGGGCGGGGGCTTCCAGGGGAAAGGGTGAAGGGCCATCTAGGGCAGAGGTGACAAGAGGGGGACAAAGGACGGGGAGACGGAGCGGAGGCCTGAGGAGAGCGGCCGGGGTGCCGGGCACCGGCCAGCAGGAGGGAGGCAGGGCGCACGGGGAAGGGGCTGCAGGCACCTGGCACGTCCCGCCGGCGCCCGGAGGGCTCGCCCGGTAATTAGGCCTCGGTCCAGATGGGGCCCCCCCAGCCCCGCAATCAAAATGTTAATTGGCCCCGAGCCTCCCGGCTGCGCCTCGGCCCGGCCCCCCATGGGAGGGCGCTGCGACCAGCGGCTCCGCGGACCGGGATCCCCGTCCCCGCCCCCTCGTGCGGGCCTCGCCGGCTGCGGCTCTGCGATAAGGGGGCGGCCGCGCCCGGCCCCCCGGCCCCGCGGGAGCAACTGCCACGCAAGATGGATATTCCCGCCGCTGCCACGGCCGGGGCCGCGGGCACAAAGCCGGCGCGGGGTCCCCGCGGGGTCGCAGCGCGCGGCCGGCTCGCTCACCCACCCGCGCGCGGCCCCGGGGCGGGGACCCGGGAGCGGGCGGGGCGCTGAGCTCAGCACTCCCGGCGCGCGCCCCCGCGCGTGCGTGCGCGCGCCCCCGGGCGGCCGTCCTGCCGCTGCTGCGCGCGCGCCCCCCCCCGCGCGTGCGTGCGCGCGCCCCGGGCGGCCGTCCTGCCGCTGCTGTGCGCGCCCCCCCCGCGCGTGCGTGCGCGCCCCCGGGGCCCGCCCCGCACAAGGTCACCGCGCGCCGCGTCGGGGGCGCGCGCGCCCGGACAACCCCCGGAACCCACCCCGGCGACCTTGCCGCCCGCGACGGCGGGGCGCGTGGAGACCCGGGCAGGGGAGGGGACAATGGAGGCGACCGGCCCTAATTGGGGACATATGTCCCCGCGCCTGGCCATTGTGCAGCCTGGAGCGCGCCCCCTCATTGGCCGCTGGGCCTGACGTCATGGGGGCCGCAAAGTCGGGGCGGGCGGCGGCGGGAAGGCTTGGCCGCCCGGTTGCGGGTCCCCGGCGTGGGCGGGTGGGGGCGGGGAGCCGCCGCCGCGCGGACGGGCGCCAAACCCAGCGCGAACCCGGGCTTGTGCGGGCAGCGCGTGGCAGCCTCGCTCCCGCCCCGCAGGAGACAGTCCGGGCGGACGCGGGGTCAGCCCGGGTGACCGAGCGGCGGGGAGACGCTGCGGCACAGGGGCGCTTTCGCTGCCTCAGCACCCGCTCGCCCGCCTCCCACCCCGCCCCCGCACATCCGCGGCCTCCAGCCCCCCCCCCGCCCCCCAAAACCGGAGCCGCAGGCCCGACCGGCCGGGGGGTGCGCCCTGCGCCCCTTTTCCAGAAAGAGCGCAAATGCAGGGGTCTCGGGGGTGGGGGTGGGGGTCGCCGGCCTCGTTCCACCTGTGCCCCCCCCCCACGCCCGAAAATGCCCCCCGGGGCCGGCGCCGCTCCGGGGGGCGGGGGGGAGCCGCACAACGCGGGGGGCGCAGCACCCCCAGGACCCCTTCCCAGGAGACCCGGGCCGGGGCCCGTCCCGGCGCCGCCCCCCCCCGCGGCTCCCGGGCTTTAAAAGCCGGAGGCCGCGCGCCCGGGCGCGGGCAGAGGGCGGCGGCGGGCGCAGGACGAGGCCGGGCCCCGGAGCTGCCCGAGCGCCGAGCCCCGCCCCCGCCCGGGCCCGCCCTCCCCGCGCGCCCCGCCCCCCGAGGACCCCCGCCCCCCGCCGCCGCCGCCGCCGCCGCCCGCTCCGGCTGCAGAACAATAAAGCCGGCCTCCCGGAGACCCCCGCCGAGGACCCCCGCCCGGCGGCGCCGCCCTCGCCGCCCGCGCCCGCGGAGCGCGCCCGGTCGCTGGCCGAGGTGCTGGCCGGGCCGGCGCTGGCCGCGGTGCTGAAGCTGCGGGCGCCGCCGCCGCGCCCGGGGCGCATGGGGCGCCGCTGACTGCGGGTCCGCCGCGGCGGCGGGCGGGGTGGGACGCGGGCCCCGGAGCCGGGCCCGCCCCGCACCCACCCGCAGCCTCCGGGCCTGGGACGGAGCCGCTCCCCCCTCCCGCGCGCCCAGCCTCCTCCCCCGCCTGTCCAGGGGCGGCACTGCGGGCTGGGAAGCCGGGACCAGAGCAGGGAAGGCAGGAGGAAGGAGGCAGGAAGGAGGCAGGAGGAAGGAGGAAGGAGGCAGGAAGGAGGCAGGAAGGGGAGCGCAGGCAAGGCGCGCAGGCGAAGAGGCGCATCCGGAGCCGCCGAGGACGGCGCGGGTGCGGCAGCCTCCGCAGGCCCGAGCGGGGGCCTCCTCGGATGGTGACCGGGCCCGGCCGCGGCCGCAGCCCCTCCGCGACCCGGCTCCGCAGGCCCGCCGCGCCGGAGCCCCGCAGGAACCATGCCCAGGTCCTTCCTGGTCAAGAAGGTCAAACTTGACACGTTCTCCTCCGCGGACCTCGAGAGCTCCTACGGGCGCGCCCGCGGCGACCTCGGAGCGCGACTGCACGAGAAAGGTGCGGGCCGGGGGGCGGCGGGCCCCGGGCACGGGCTGCACCCTGACTGTGGAATATGGGGGGGGGCAGGCAGAGGGGAACGCCGGGCCAGGCCAGAAGGGGTCCCAGGCTGGGCAGGGGGTGTCCGTCAGTGCGGGGGTCGGTCGGCGACAGGAGGGACACACGGCCCCACTCGGTGACCCAGGCCGGGACAAAACAGCTGCATAGACACCTGCTGGCACGAGAGGACCTGGCCGCGCGCGCAGACCCCTGGGCCTGCCTCTGCCGGGCACTCTCTCCTTTGGCGACCCCTCCAGAGCCACTTGCCAGGGCCCGCGGGGGTGGGTGGGTGCTGTGAGCTCGAGGAAGTTGGCATGGGGTCCGGGGGGGCCGCCCACCTGTCAGGGCCAAGGTGCCAGCAGAGGCGGCAGCGGCATCTTCCCCGAGGAGGCCGGGGTCGGGGGGAGGGATGGGGGCAGGCAGGCTGCGGGCCCCAGGCCGGGGGACGCTCTTTGTGCACAGGTGCCCAAGTTCAAGGACAACTGTTAGCACGCAGGCGAGGGGGCCGGGAGGTGCCAGCCCCAGGAGGTGGCAGCACCAGCGTGACCCGCAGGAGCCGCCCGACGAGCCCATGGCTGTGTGTGTGTGTGTGTGAGCCTGTGTGCACCCATGTGACGGCGTGTGGCGTGTGCTTGTGTGTGACCCTGTGTCAGCGTGTGCCTGCCTGTGGACCCCTCCATGGGACCATGTGACTGGGAGGCCGCTGTGTGCCCATGTGACTGGTGACCCTGGCGGGGAGGCTGCTGCATGGGGGGGGGTGCCCTGCGTGAGTAGGCGGAGTGTGTGTCAGGATCGGGGTGCAGCCCGCCCCGCTGGGGGGGCACTCGGGGCTGACTGGGGGTGGGGGCCGGGCAAGGTAGCCCCGGAGCACCCACAGCCCGTGGGCTGCGCGCTTGCGACTGCGAGGCTGTGAGATCCATCTTGTGCCGGGAGGACAGCCGCAGTCGCCGGCCGGCATGAGGCGGCCTGTCCCCCGGAGGACGCGCCCTGGGGCTTTCCCATACAGGGTCTCCCTGGTGGCCCGCCTGGGCGCCGGGGGGGGCACCCTCCCAGGGGGCAGGGTCTGGGGGAAGAGGGCCGGGTGGAGCGAGGTGGGGCCCAAGGGCACAGGGTGCCTGAAGGCAGAGGGTGGTGGGTGGAGGGAGACAGGGCGAGGGCCAGGAGGGGGCCGGGACCCCTGAGGGGGCCACCCAGCAGGCGAGGGGGGTGCGGACCAAGGCTCAGGGGGCTGCAGGAGGGCCCGGTCTCCGGGGCTCGTCCGCCCGGGGACCTAGAGCACCAGAGGGGGCCGCATCCAGGCCGGGCACCGCCTCGGGGGGGGGTGGGTGTGGGGGGGGAAGGAGCCGGAGGGGACCCCCCAGGAGAGGCGGCGGAGACGACGGGGTGTCCCTGGGCCGGCGGCCTGGGCTTTGTGCGCTGCGGGTCTGCAGTGTGTTGCATAATCGGAGAAAACTGCCGAGGTGGGGGGGGAGCCGAGGGGGAGGGGGAGGGAGGGGAGCGCCGCCCCTCCCCCCTGACCTTGAGCCTGGGAGTGGGGGGGGGCAGCCGCGCCCGAAGATGCGCCTCGTTCCTCCCCCCGGGGGGGGCGCGCGCGGGGGGCGGGGGGCGGGGCTGCGGCTCATGTCTGCGCTCCTCTCTCCCCCCCCCACCCCGGCCCCTGCCCCTTTGTCCTTGTCCCCGTGTCCGTCTGTCCGTCTCCACCCGCAGGATACCTCAACGACTACGCGGGGCCCGCCTCCGTCTACGATGGCGACGCCGAGGCGGCCCTGCTTAAGGGCCCGTCCCCGGAGCCCATGTACGCGGCGGCCGTGCGGGGCGAGCTGGGCCCGGCGGCCGCGGGCTCGGCGCCGCCGCCCACCCCGCGCCCGGAGCTGGCCACCGCCGCGGGCGGCTACATCAACGGCGACGCGGCCGTCAGCGAGGGCTACGCGGCCGACGCCTTCTTCATCACCGACGGGCGCTCCCGCCGCAAGGCCGCGCACGCGCACGCGCACGCCGCCGCGCCCTCCGCGGCGGCCCCCGACGGCGGGGGCGGGGCCGGCGCGGGCGCGCGCGCGGCGGGGGCGGGGCCGGGCGCCGGGGGCCGCGGCGGCGGCGGCGCGCGCGCGGGGGCGAGCGCGGAGGCGCGCGCGGCGGCCGGCGGCGCCGGCGGCCGGCACGCGTGCGGCGAGTGCGGCAAGACGTACGCCACGTCGTCGAACCTGAGCCGCCACAAGCAGACGCACCGCAGCCTGGACAGCCAGCTGGCGCGGCGCTGCCCGACGTGCGGCAAGGTGTACGTGTCCATGCCGGCCATGGCCATGCACCTGCTCACGCACGACCTGCGCCACAAGTGCGGCGTGTGCGGCAAGGCCTTCTCGCGGCCCTGGCTGCTGCAGGGCCACATGCGCTCCCACACCGGCGAGAAGCCCTTCGGCTGCGCGCACTGCGGCAAGGCCTTCGCCGACCGCTCCAACCTGCGCGCGCACATGCAGACGCACTCGGCCTTCAAGCACTTCCAGTGCAAGCGCTGCAAGAAGAGCTTCGCGCTCAAGTCCTATCTCAACAAGCACTACGAGTCCGCCTGCTTCAAGGGCGGCGGCGGCGGCGGCGGCGCGGGCCCCGCGGCCCCGGCGCCCGCCGCCCCGCCCCAGCTCGGCCCCGTGCAGGCCTAGGGCGGCGGGGGTGCCTCGGGCAGCCGGCTCGGCTCTCAGCAATACGGGCCCCCAGGGGGAGTCTCCGCGGGCGCTCGGGTGGAGGGGCCGGAGGGCGGGCCCCTCCTCACAGCAATAGGGGGAGGGGGCCGGCCCCGCCCCGCCCGCCGGGGGCCCCCTTGCCGGGGCCCCTTCAAGCAATAGGGTCCCGAGGGGAGACCCACCCCTGAACCCCTGCCCTTCCCCTCCAGGGTGCCCCAGGCTTTTTCCCAGCAATAGGGTCGAGGAGACCCAGAACCGAACCTCATCTCCGAGTTAGGTTGCTGAAGACGGGGAGGTGGGGGGTGGGCGGAGGTTGGGAGCGCCCCCTCCTCCCTTCCCCCGCGCCCCTGGATCGCCTCGCAGAGACTCAGGTCTTCCCCGCCCCTCCCCAAGCCTTCCAAGGCCAGGCCCGCGGCCTGGACGTCCAGGGAGCCCGTCCCTCCCAGGCGGCGGACCCGGGGAGGCGCAGAGACGGGGGGATCGGGGAGGGGGGGGGCGGGCAGCGGCGCCCCTTCCCCTCGGGTTCCTCCTGGGGCCTCAGGCCGAGCCGCTCTTTCCCGCGCCTCGCATCCTCTGCCAAATCCGAATTCTTCCAGCCCAGCTTCCCGGGCTCTGTCCTCCATAACGAATATAATGACGCATATCGAATCGCATGGACTGATCCGACCTCCTCAGACCCCACCCTGCCCTGCTCCGGGGCCCTCTCCCACGTACCCCGGGCGTCGGGTGTTGGAGAGCGGATCCCCTGGGGCCCGGCAGGTAGGCCCGGGCTCGGCCCCCTGCGCACCTCTCCGTGTTCGCTTTGCGGGTAAAGCCCCCTGGCGGGGGGCGGGGGGCCGCGGGTGCGTCGGGTTTCTCTCTTTCTGTATCTGTACGTTTGGTTTAGGGAACGGATGGCACTCGGGTCAGGGAAGGGGCGCGGAGGCGCCCCCCAACCGTCCCGCCGACGCCCGGGGGGGCTGGGGAGGTCCGGGATCACCACGTTCCCCGCCCCTGAACCCCGCCCCTCCCGCCCGGGCCCCGCCTCCGGGGAGCCTCGGGCCCCGCCTCCCAGGGGCCGGCCCCGCCCCCGAGCCTCAGGCCCCGCCCCCCACTCCTTTGCCAACTTTCGCCCGTCTATGCCAAAGCCTCGGCGGCGACTCCGCCCCCAAGGGCCCGCCCCATTGGCCGCCGCCGTTGTGACGTCACTGCATGCAGCCCCGCCCCGCCCCCGCCCCCGCCCGGGGCTGCCCGCTCCCTCCGCCCCGTCTTAGTTAGTCCGACGCCGACTATAGAGCAATAACGCGCACTGCATGCGAAGCTGCCGCCGCCTCTAGTTACTGAGAATCAGGTATCCCCCTGCCCGACCCGCCCCCTAGGCCCCGAGATCAGGGACGCTGCGCAGGGCCGGATGCGCAGACCTTCTCTCCCCGCCCGCCCCTTCCCCTCCCCCACGGCAGGGCCCGGCGGCGCACCGGTCCCAGGGGCGGGGCGGGAGGCGGGCCGGTGGTCCCGAGACCCCGCCTCCAGTCTCCGATCGCGGTTCGTTGGGCACCTACTGTGTGCCAGGGCCGCGGGGTGGGGGGCGCCTACTCGCGACAGGGGGCGTGGGGGGGGCCTGGGGCGGCGGCCGCAGGTGCAGAGAGAGGCCCCCCGGGCCTCACACCCGACCCCGCGCCCCGCCGCACCCCGGCGAGCCCCGTGTGGGGCGCGGTCCCGCTCCGCCCTGGACTTGGGCCTGGCGTTCTCGGCTCGGGAGGCGCGGGCCCGGGGAGCCCCAAGGCCCGGAGCCACCAGGGCTGCCTGTACCGACCCCCCCAGTTCTTCCATCCCGGCTCTGCCGCGTTGGGCCCCGGACGAAGCGGAAAGGTGCGCGCTGGAGCGGACGAGCCAGGGAGCCCCATCCCCGCGGGCACAAAGCCCCGCTGCGGCCCCCGCAGAGCCGGGCTCACGTCCGGGCCCCCTCGCACCCCAGCTCTGTACCCACACAGCTCCCCCAGCCGGGGTCTGCCCGCCTGTGTCGGGCACACCGCATGCACACGCGCCCCACCCTGCCCACCGACCTAAGGAGAAGGCCGGAGGGCCGTGGGCCGGGGTCCCCGCTTCTCCCCACCCCGCGCCGCCGTGGAAAGCCATGGGCCCCCTCCCGCCCCCCATAACTAAGCAGCACAATAACCGACTTAGCGAATTCAGGTAGAAGGAACGTTTAGGTAGCACCTATTTTGTACTGATTCTACAAGTAGGGCCCGAGGTGCGGGGGCCCACGGGTGGGGGCCGCGGCCGCCGGCCCGCCCCGCCTCCACCCCCGCCTGCGCCCCGCCGCCTTGTACATACCCCAACCCGGACCCAGGCCGGGATTTTTACTCGGGCCGCGCCTCTCTTCTGCCCCCGTTTGGGGCCGGGCCGGCCGGACAGACGGACGGACGGACAGACCTCCTTCCTAAGCACAATAGCACCAGCTCCCCGGAGCGCCGCACCTCCGCTGGGAGAATAAATGCCACTCTTGATAGAAGCTGGAGTGTCGGGCTGATGTGTCCAGGGCTGGGGGCGCTGGGGACGTCTGGGAGGGGGCGTCTTCCCCGTCCCGCCGCCGCTCGGTTGGGACAGGCCCAGGCTCAGGCCCAGGCTCAGGCCCAGGGCTGGGCGCGGCCGGCTGCTCCTGCGGCCCTAGGGGCACGCGTGCCAAGCAGTTGGCACGTCCCCTGTGGCAGGTGAATCTACTCTGTGCCAGGAACTGGGGGAAGTCAGGCCCAGGCCAGGGCGATCTAGGGGCCGCTGGAGAACATGGGGGTGGCAGAGGGCGTGCGCTGTGGCCTGGTGCTTTCCTGCAGCCCGCTACCCGCATCCTGACCCCCAGACTCCAGACATAGGCTCCCCCACTGTCTGAGGCCAGGCTGGCTCTGGGGAGGAGGCGCTCAGAGGGCACCCACAGCCCCTTGGGATGAGTCAAGTTGAGATGAGGCGGCGGAGCTGTGCTGGGTGGGGACCCCCCTTCCCTAAGCAATGCCCCCTGGCACCCAGGTCGGCAGGCGTGAGCTGAGAAGCCCGACGTCTTCAGAGGCACATTGCTCAGACCCGGTCAGCCCAGGGCCGGGCACAGCAGGGTCTGTCCCCATGGGGTGTGTCCTGGGGGCTGCCGGCCAGGGTGGGGCTCATGGGGAGGCATACGCCCCATGCAGCAGGCACACCTCAGGCATGAAGGACCCCCGTATTGGGAGAGACCAGTGGCTAGGCCTCCCCTGCCCCGGTATCACTCTGCCTAGTGGGCGGCTCATCGCCCAATTTGCAGACGAAGAATCAGCCTCAGGGGGAAAGCCGGCTTGCCTTTGACATAGGCCCTGTCCCAGTTCGTCACCCACCTGACACCCCGATTCACTGGGGTGCCTACCAACAGCAGGGGGGCAGGCTCCTGGACCCCCCACTCCTGCCCAGGCCTCCACACTCACTGGCTGAACTCTGCCCGGCCGCGGGGCTGGCAGGAGGGAGGCTGCCCTTGCCCGGGCCAGGCGTCCATGGCCGGGTCTTTGCATCCCAGAGAACGGGCAGCACAGGCTGCTGACCACCGTGTCCCCGCCCACCTCCCCTGTGACCACACCCCTCACAGGTCTCAGCCCGAAGCGCTTTCGCGCCCATTGTTCCGCCAGGTCCTCAAGGGTTTTCACACTGGGCACCCCTAATTTGCTACTGCCCCCCTCTGGCCGGGAGATCCCCACTGAGCTTCCTCCGACAGCCCTCTCACACCCCGATGCTCTCAACCAACCCCACCCTGAGCTTTGTCCTCTCCCCTGGCGCCCTGAGCCTCCCCTCCCCTTGGATCCTGAGGCTCGGGAGCTGGGGGTGTAGGGAGCCTGGCTAGCATGCGCCCACCCTTCCCTGGGGTTCCCTCCCGGGTCCTGCGTCCCCGGTAGGCCCCGCCCCCTCCCGCAGGCCACGCCCCCACCTTTCCATTCAAAGGCCCGCCCACGCCGGTACCGAGGTTCTTCCTCATTGGTGCGCTCCACAGTCCGTGCTTTCCCATTGGCTCGCGGCCCTGCTCTCCAGTCCAGGACGGGAACAGCGGCTTACACCCGGTCCCCCGCTGGACAGGTTCTGCCCGGTGGCCCCCGGTCCAATGTGGTCACCTCACTTCCTTTACCACTTGTTAGCCGACAGCTTGCATCCGCGACGTGGACACAAGTAGCCGCCCCTTAACATGACCCCTCACTCCTCATTGGCTACTGCGCTCAGCTTTTCCGGGCCTACTGGCAGCCTGAGCCGTCAATCTTGCTCTCTGCCAATCGCCTTGCGAGCCCGGGCCGGCCCTCCGGGTTGCTGGCTCTGATTTGGAGACGGGCAAGGAGGCGTGGGCGCCGGTGCGGGCAGCTGCGTGGAGATGGAGCGGGGAGCGGGAGAGCTCCCGGGCCTCACCCCCAGGGACGCCCCCCTCGTCCGTCCTCCCTTCGGGTCTGTGTCGGGCCGGCCGATAAACAGACCAACGTTCTGGCAACTGGATGAGGAGCTGCTGCTGGTGCTGACCCGCCCCGTCGGGGCGCGACCCCTTCGGCAGGCTACTTCGGAAGACACCTAACAGGTAGCCTCCGCCTGCCAGGTACAAATGCCAGGCTGCCCACAGCCACAGATGACCCGCTGGCAGCCAGCACGTGGCGAGCCCAGCAGGGGCGAGCCCAGCGGTGCAGCAGGCCTCAGGCTGAGCCTCCTGGCTTATGGACTTCCCGGGAGCTGCTCTCCTCACCCCTGCTCGCCTCCGGGGGGTGCGTGGCTCGTGTTCTGCTGCTACGGATGTTTTTTTGGTTTTTTTTTGGGGGGGAGGGTAAACCAGGCCTGAGCTCCCAGTAAACTCTGCAACCCCAAGACCCAGCGTGCTCACACTCCTCGTGCAAGACGCGGGTCACGCTAGGGTGGGACCGGCACCTACCCGGGCGGGCCTGCCCGCGGGCCGCACCTTGCGGTTGTTGAGGGGGATGAATTGCTTGATTTAAGAACAGGGACGCTGGCAGGCTGTGCAACGACACAGAAGCCGCTGCGTCCTCACGATCCGGGGCCCCCGGGCCCTCCACGCCCGGGGCAAAGTGGCCCCGGGTGGGAAACGGGGGAAGCCTCGCAGGTCTGCAGGGGTGCCGGGTGGAAGGGGCGTGTCCCTCCACCCCGGGCTCGGGCTCCGGGAGTCCCGGGTACGCGAGGCCCGGGACCTTCCTCCTGCCCCATCCTCTGGCCGGGCGCCGTCTGAACAACCGACGCCGAGGAAAGGAGGGTGGCTGCGGCGCGGACTACGGTCGCGCGCGCTCGGAAACGCACGCCCCGGGTGGTTGGCGAGGCGAGCACGACGCGTGTCACAACTAGCCTCCTACACTCGGCGCCCGTGGGCATAGGGTGGGGCATGGGGCTGGGCACGCCGTCGGGGGGCGGCGCGAAGCTGCCAGGAGGCCGGCGTGTCCGCGGAGATGCCGAGGCCCGGCGGGAGCAGGGCCGGCCACCGGCCACACGCCGCCGCCGCCCACGCCCGCGCCGGGGACTACAACTCCCAGGGTGCCCCGCGCGGGACGACCACGACTCCCAGGGTGCCCCGCGCGCCCGCGGACTACAAATGGGCGCGGGCCGCGTCCGCCCGCCAGTGAGCGGCTCCCGGAGCGGCGCGGCGGCCACTGGCAGGCGGACCCGGCGGGCGGGCGCTGATTGGCGGCGCGGGCCGGCGCGCGGGCTACGGCGGCCGGCAGGGGGCGGCGGCGGCCTTTGGCCTCGGGTCCGGAGGCGGGGCCGCGGGCCTCGGGAGCTGCGAGCCGGGCGCCCCGCGACCCAGGGTGCGGGCTGAGGCCATGGGCGACCGCGGCGGCGCGGGCGGCTCCCGGCGCCGGAGGACCGGGTCGCGGTCCTTGAGCCAGGGCGACGGCGGCCCCACGGCGGCCGAAGAGGAGGTGCGGGACGTGGGCGCCGGAGGGGATGCCCCGGCCCCGGCCCCGGCCCCGGCCCGGGACAAGAACAAGGACGGAGGCCAGTGGGATCTGAGGTAGCGGTGCGATTGACCTCATAACCTCCGACCCCTGAGCGCGGCCCCCGCGACCCTGCGGGGCTCCCTCGGCCTTGGCCGCTGCAGCGCGCACTCCCGAGCTCAGAGGGAAACTGAGGCTTAGGGGGTCCCCCCAGGCCGGGGTGCAGCGAGCGGGGCGGCGGCCAGGCCCCTGCTCCGTGGGCACGTCCCCGGGTGGGCGAGCCAGGCGCCCGGTCCGCTCCGCCCGGCGGGCTCCAGCTCTGCACAAGTTTCCTGTCCGGAAGGACCCCGGTGGCGGAGGGGGGTGTGCGGGGTGCCTGGAGGGCGGAGGGGGGTGGCAGGCGGCGGGGCTGCCCGAGGACAGGAGCAGGGGCCAGGCCTCCCCACCCTGAGCCGTAAGCGGGGGTCCCCTCCCGGCTGCCTCACCCCGACCCCAGCGCTCGCTCGGCCGGCCCGGGGCGCTGCTTAGGTTCCCGGGACAGGTGCCCGCTGTGGGGACAGGTGGGTCCTGAATGGGGTCCAGGAGAGGGGCCCCGAAGTGGGCACACCTCACGCGGGTGGGCCAGCCCTGCTCAGCTGAGGGACAGAGGAATGGGGGGTGGGGTGCCCGCTGGACACCGGCTCCAGCCCCTCCCCCACCCTTGGCCCTCATCCTGGCCCAGGGTCCCCTGGGGGCTTTGGCTCTGGGAGCAGCTTCAGGGCCAGAGGTTAACAGGGAGGAAGTGGGCCGTCGGTCATCGGTGGGCAAGGACCCGCCGTCTCCGCCAACGAGAGCGGAGGCTTTCTTCACTGGGCACCGTGGGTGCAGGTGGGCGAGGGCAGTGGAGCGCTCACAGTCCACCTAGGAGATAAGATAACGTCAGCACGGAGCAGAGTGAGCAAAGGTCACCCATGAGGTCCCTGAAGGCTCCGTCTGGGGTGGGTCTGGTGTGGGGGGGCACCCGCCTCCTGTGGGTGCTGCTGAGGGAGGCGGGGAAGAGCGGGGGGCCCTAGAGTCTCCCCTCTGCTGACCGCCGGGCTCTGCTCTCCAGGGGCCAGGGCCGCAGCCATGGCCTCTCTTGAGAGGCTGGGTACTGGATGCCCTTGTGCGAGGCGGGGGTGCCGGCGTTAGGCCAGGCTGCCTCCTGGGATGGACTGTCCCGCTATGTGTGACATCCTGCGCCCCTGCCAGCCGGCGAGTGAGTGGGAGCCCTGGCCGTCCACCGGGAGGTCTGGGCCCCGGGGAGGAAGTCAGGGATGTCTGGCGCTGGAGGCAGGTGGAGCTGGTTATCACAGTCCCTGCTTGGTTTCCAGGACAGACAGCATGTGCCCGACCCTCAAACGGGGATGCCACAGGAGCTGGGGTCCCCTGGGGCTTTGCCCATGGCCTGGAGGGCAGCAGCACCTGCCACCTGCCTGCCCTGGAGGCCTGCCTGGCTCCAGCCCACACCTCCTGCCCACCTTGGCCTGGGAGGAGGTCAGGCTCTGGGTGTGAGCTCATTTCTTCCAGCCTGTAGCAAGGGTGTGGCTGTGGGGCAAGAGGGAGAGGTCACCCCTTCCTGCCACGTGGCTCCCTGCTTCCTGAGGGTGTGGGGAGCCCACTCATCCACCTTGCACCCCAGGGCTCAGCCCAGAGGCTGGGGGTGGCAGCCAGCTGGCCGTCTGCCCCCTCCTTGCTCTGCTTGGCCCAGGCCCTGCTCCCTGGGGGCCCAGGCATGGGCTGCACTTGGGGGCTGTGCCTGTGGGCAAGCTTTGAACCTTGAGGACCCTCAGTTTTCCTCCTCTGCCTGTCTCCCAGTGGAGTGAGGGCTGAGTGAGGTGACAGGTCAACGGCCCTGCTGGCCAGGAGGGCCTGGGCCGTGGGTGTGGGATTGCGCCAGCGCACAGGTGTGGGCAGCCCCCGCAGTAGGGGAGAGGGTGACAAGCAGCCCTGGCACGGGGGCCAGGCCCTACCTCCCGTGCAGGTGTGCCCATCTGCCCTCTGGCCCACAGCTGCCAGCGGCACTGGCGAGGCTGGGCCTTCCCTGGGTCAGGGCCTCTGCCCCGGGGGGCCTGAGGGGTGGGTGTGGGCAGGTTGGAAAAGCTCTGAGGAAGCCCCTGTGATGTTACTATTTGGTGTCAGACTGGAGAGCAACACGCGTTCCCTGCCCCCGTTTTCATCGTAGAGGTTGCCACAAATAAAGCCAGCTCGGTCTGGGTGGTCCAAGGGGGGCAGGGGGCACTGTGTTGTGCAAACGCCCCTGGGACGTGCTGAGCCCACAGACACGCAGATGCCGGTTGGCAGTTTGGGGCATGAGGAGGCTTTGGGATGGTTCCAGTGAAAGCAATGGACTTGCACTTGGGGGAGGGGGCCGGGGCAGGCTCAGAGACTGCTCGCTCTGGGGAGCTGGGCCCTGGACCCCTGCCCGCCTTGTGGAGAGGCAGGTGCAGAGACTCAGGAGACGCGGCTCTCGGGTGGACATCACAGTCTCCCCGTGGGGCCCAGGTCCCGGTGGAAGGTGGGTATAGGGAGGCCAGGCTCCCCTGGCGCAGCGGGCAGGCCAGGCATGGGAAGACCTCCCTGTGGGCGGAGTGCCCAAGGCATCTTGGCCTCCCAGGTGGGGCATCTGAGCACTGACCCTGACCCTGACCACAGCGGCTGGCCACTGAGCAGGGCCAGGCCCCACTTGCCACACCCGGGCATCTTGCGGGAGGCCTGGCTTCTTACACAACCGAAGGCCTTGCTCAATGCCGTGTGGGGCTTCCTGCTGGCATGGCTGCTGGGGGCTGGTGGGGTGTGGCCTGTGGCCCTCCCTCCTGCCACCCTGGACATGAGGGTCTGCCCTGTGTCCCCCCGAGCCCAGCACTGGGCAGAGCAGCCTTGGGTGAGATCTGCAGGTGCCTGTACCCTGCTTGGGTGCCCCTGGGTGGGCTCCTCTCAGCCCTCAGTGCTCACCTGGGACTGAGCTGCCACAGAACAGTAGCGGGTCACACAGGGGCATCAAGGCCAGCCCAGCACCTGCTCCCAGGAGGGTGACCTCAGGACGGGACCTCTGGCCCTTGGCCTGAGTCCCTGTGCCCACTTGGACCTGGTGGGCCAGGTGTGGGCGGTGGCAGCTAGAGGCCTCAGGAGCCTGGGCTGCCCGGGGCCGGGCGGGGCCGTTGGCTCCTGTGGGCACGGCCATGGTGGTCCCGAGCGCTGGGCCCCTCCTGGCTCCTCTCCCCCTGGCAGCCGTCCTGCCTGAGGTGCTCACTGTCCCCTGTTCTGCCAGGTGCCATCGCCTGCAGGACTCCTTGTTCAGCTCCAACAGCGGCTTCAGCAACTACCGTGGGATCCTGAACTGGTGTGTGGTGATGCTGGTGAGTTGGGCAGTGGCCGGCAGGTTCCGCCTGCCCCCCCACAGTGTGCCTGGGACGTGCGGGGAGATGCCGGTGGTGGTCCCCGAAGCAGCCACGTGTGGACCCGTTCCTGCGGAACCCCAGGAGGGGCCTACAGGGGCCTCCGCTGTGAGCTGAGGGGCTGTGGACGGGGCCTCCCCCTCACACCTGGTCCTGGCCCAGAGGCAGCTGGAATCCAGAGCTCAAGGGGACAGACTGTCCAGGTCCAGCGCCCCTGCCTGGGACTGAGGTGGCCTGAGGTTGTGGACCCTCGTCTGGACGCACCTGCCCCTGTCTCCCTGTGTGGAGGGGGCTCCAGGCACACCACACCCTCCCTGCCTGGGGTCCCAGAGGGCTCTCTGGGGGCACACAACCTGGAGGGTGTGCGGCTGGCCGGCCAAGGAGATGTCACCGTCAGACGATGTGTCCCTGGTCTGTGCAGGGCAGCCCTGTCTGCCGCCCTCCTGCGTCCCTTTGGGCCTGGCTGGCCCTTTGGCACAGCCCAGAGCCTTTCCCCCGCCGCGCCCCTGCCGTGTCCAGGCAGCCCCCCCATGGGCTCCCACAGCGGCCCCGCCCCCACCCCGCCCCCCTGCAGACGGGCATCCCATGCCTGGGCCTGTGCCCAGCTGCCTGGGCCTCCAGGAGGGCGCTGCCCATTAGTGGCTGTGGTCCCTGCTGGCTGTGGGGTCAGGAGTGTCCTGGGCCTGGGGGAGGGGCCATGTCTCTGAGCTTGTCACCTCCTTCCCTGACCACCAAGATAAAGGACCCCAGCAGTGCCCCCTTGCCAGCCTCGTTTCCACGGGGCCCTCCGTGATGCCTGCGCAGGGCTCAAGCTGGGGCGGTTGGCAGGGTCTTCCTGGGGGCGTGGAGGGTAGCAGGCTGCCGGCCCGCCCACCAGGCTGGAGCCAGGAGCCGCTTGGGTGGGGGCTTGTCCTCGGAAGCTGCTTGGGGCCACATGCCTGGGTTCGGTGCGCTGCCAGGGCTGCTGAGGCGGGGCAGGGGGCAGCCTGGCAGGCCCAGCCCCCACCCCCCAGGCAGGACGCCCTGGTGCCTCAGGCGGGGCGCAGAGCGACTGGACCGCCGGGCGGGGCAGGGCCCTGGGCACAGAGGCAGCACCTCCCTGGCCTCGGAGGCGCCTGGCCGTCCTCGGGGGTGTGGTGGGCACCGCTGAGTGCGGCGGAGGTGGGTGGTCAGTGATGGGGCGCGGTGTGGATGTCACACGGGCTGTGGCTGCTGCCCCCGCGGCGCCGGGAAGAGCCGGGCCCATGCCCTTTGTGGCCTGGGCTCACGGCCGTGCCCTGCCCCGCTCCCCGCTCTCACAGGTCTTGAGCAACGCGCGGCTATTTCTGGAGAACATCATCAAGTGAGTGCCTGCCCGGGGCCCGCCCCCTGTCACCGGGCCCCGCCCCATCACTTGGGCCCCCTCCCAGGCCCCGCCCCTGTCGCCGGGCCCCGCCCCATCACTTGGGGCCCCTCCCCAGGCCCCGCCCCTGTCACTGTAGCCCCGCCCCATCATTGGGGCCCCGCCCCATCACTTGGGCCCCCTCCCAGGCCCCGCCCCCTGTCACTGGGCCCCGCCCCTGTCATCGGGCCCCGCCCCATCACTTGGGCTCCCCTCCCAGGCTCTGCCCCCTGTCATTGGGGCCCCGCCCCTGTCATCGGGCCCCGCCCCATCACTTGGGGCCCCCTCCCCAGGCCCCGCCCCCTGTCACTGGGGCCCCGCCCCATCACTTGGGGCCCCTCCCCAGGCCCCGCCCCCTGTCACTGGGCCCCGCCCCCGTCACTGGGGCCCCGCCCCCTGTCACTGTAGCCCCGCCCTGTCACTGGGGCCCCGCCCGCGCCCGCGCTCAGGCCCTCGCCCCCCAACCCCAGGTACGGCATCCTGGTGGACCCCATCCAGGTGGTGTCCCTGTTCCTGAAGGACCCCTACAGCTGGCCCGCGCTGTGCCTGGTCATTGGTGAGCTGGCTGCCGGGAGGGCCCCGGGCGGGGAAGGGGCCGGCGCAGACCTGAGCCCGCCCCGCCGCCCCTCTGTTCTCAGTGGCCAACGCCTTCGCCGTGGCTGCGATCCAGGTGGAGAAGCGGCTGGCGGCGGTAAGCAGGGCCCTGGCGCCCCTGCCGGGCTGGGCGCCCGCCGCTTGGGGCCCGGCGTGCGCGGTGCTTCCGGGCGGGCGGGGCCCGGGGCCTGGCAGCTCTTCCCACCGAGACCCTGTGTCCCGGGAGCGGGGCCGCGGCTGAGTGCTGCCCCCTCTCCGCAGGGCGCCCTGACGGAGCGGGCAGGGCTGCTGCTGTACGCCGCCAACCTGGCCGCCATCCTCTGCGTGCCCGCGGCCGTGGCCTTCCTGCTGGAGTCCATCACCCCAGGTGCCCCCAGCCGGGCCCGGGCCCGGGGTGGCGGTGGGAGGCCGTGCCCCCTGCCCGGGCCCGGGGTGGCGGTGGGAGGCCGTGCCCCCTGCCCGGGCCTGGGGGGGGTGGGAGGCCGTGCCCCCTGCCCGGGCCTGGGGGCGGTGGGAGGCCGTGCCCCCTGCCCGGGCCTGGGGGGGGTGGGAGGCCGTGCCCCCTGCCCGGGCCTGGGGGGGGTGGGAGGCCGTGCCCCCTGCCCGGGCCTGGGGGGGGGTGGGAGGCCGTGCCCCCTGCCCGGGCCTGGGGGGGGTGGGAGGCCGTGCCCCCTGCCCGGGCCTGGGGGGGGTGGGAGGCCGTGCCCCCTGCCCAGGCCTGGGTGGGGGTGGGAGGCCGTGCCCCCTGCCCGGGCCTGGGTGGCGCTGGGAGGCCGTGCCCCCTGCCCGGTCCCGGGGTGGGGGTGGGAGGCCGTGCCCCCTGCCCGGGCCCGGGGTGGGGGTGGGAGGCCGTGCCCCCTGCCCGGTCCCGGCCCCGGGGTTGGGGTGGGAGGCCGTGCCCCCTGCCCGGTCCCGGCCCCGGGGTGGGGGTGGGAGGCCGTGCCCCCTGCCCGGTCCCAGCCCCGGGGTGGGGGTGGGAGGCCGTGCCCCCAGCCCGGTCCCGGCCCCGGGGTGGGGGTGGGAGGCCGTGCCCCCTGCCCGGCCCCGGGTGGGGGTGGGAGGCCGTGCCCCCTGCCCGGGCCCGGCCCCGGGTGGGGGTGGGAGGCCATGCCCTCTGCCCGGTCCCGGCCCCGGGGTGGGGGTGGGAGGCCATGTCCCCTGCCCGGTCCGGGGGTGGGAGGCCGTGCCCCCTGCCCGGGCCCGGGGTGGGGGTGGGAGGCCGTGCCC